>JASGXE010007091.1:0-48562 GCA_030068105.1 Sinentomon sp. SZTP_YWyxl | reverse complement strand
CATCTTTTACAAACATGCTTTAAAAAGCAAAGTAAAACACAATACGACAAATGACACAGCAATTAAATTATCAAGTTAAAGAAAGTTTTTAGGCCTACACAATGCATTCCATGGCAAAATGTAATTCATATGAGCAATAAAGATGGAGAAGCTTCTGACCAACCCGTCAAGTTTTTGTGCCCAATAAGTTATGCAATCGGGGTGATCCCAAGATTGCCCAAAATGTGGTAGGTGACTCACGGTCACCTACCACCATTCTGGACGATTTTACATGCAGCAAATGGTGATGTTAGTGAAGCAGTGGCTAATCCAGTCGTCACTGACATCCAGTAAGGCAGATGTACACAGAGGAATAATTCCAGCGTGCTCTCACTCTTGTCTTAGGGCATCTGGCATGTGCGTTCTGCCTTTGCTGCTGATTGATTCTACCGACTCGCATAGATTTCCTTTTTCCCTACGAATTGGTTGTCCTAATGTCCTTGGTATGCGTCAAACTTCTCATCGAATCACATGTATTGGAGATAGTTCATTGGTTTGTAAGAATCCTCACTTTTCTACAGTTTCCCCTTATATGCTGGAAAACGGTGCTAATTTGACTAGCCACAAAATCAAGAGGCGCTGTGGAGTCACTTGACGTTTCAACAGCTGCGAAGATAGATACATGCTACAGCATGCTTCGCTGGTACCTAGTGCAATCCCGGTGAAGATCTGTCAGTCATGTAATAAAATCAAACTGCGGAATTGGCTGTGTGCAAGAAAGATAGGGGCTGGAGAATCTGGTGAAAAGCCAGGCAAATTATGGTCGGCTGAAGATGAATCTGAAGAAGTCACATGGATCAACATACCCACTTTAACCCTACCTTGAGGTAAAAGTTCAATTCAGCCAATCATCATCCGCTGGAAAAACACAGGGGTATGGCTTCCACCAACGATCAGGTTTAAAAGCAGTGATCAGGGCCGTGCTTAGGGCGGGCCATGCCTCCCGAAATGTGCTCTTCCACACGAGATACAATTACCCTTTCAGTGGCACGGAGGCTTTTTGCCGGATCCAATTTTTTTCACTTTCTTTCCATGAAGCCATTTTCACGATGGACTTCAGTACATTTGTGGAACAACAAAACAAATAAAGTTATGGGTCACACTGCCTCGCAAGCCCAAAAGTGGCAACTCCAATGCAGCTGAAGATTCGCCACATTTATTTCGTGTTACTTTTGATATCTGTGGGTATGCATTCTAATTTACACTGAAATTTATTGATAAAAAACCCATTTTCCTCTGATTTTTGCATCTCAGAGAGCGATTTTCAGGACCCTGTTTTTTTTTTACAATTGCTTTGGACCCCCAGATCCCCGAGCATAGGTGCTGCGCACTGTCATCACAAGCGAAATCAGAATGCCTGACAGTTAGTGAGCTGCTTGTTTCACCCCCCGGAAATAAAATCTTGGGTACGGGCCTGGCAGTGATGACTAGCAATGCAGGCCGAATCAAAACCAGTCGTATTTTATTTGGCGATACAGCAGTATTGATTTATCCAGCCGTTTTGGGGGTGGCTCTGCATTAGACAAAAAACGAAATTCAGAGGGGATTCTAAGAAATCCAGAGGAATGATAAATGAAGAACACACTTTTATGAAGCAACCGACTCGCTTGATGCATGCCTTTTGGTACCTGAAATGCATAGGTGCAGATAAAAAAAAGCAGCAACGGCTCTCGAGGGGCCTACACTTTTGCAAAACGGGCACTCAAGTTTTAAGTGTGGATGCATCGGATCTCTTCGGATTCCCAAGTGTCATGATATTGTGCTTCGAAAATTCACCCGACATCCTTTCCGGTGGAACGAACAAGGAATTGAATTTTGCTCCATTGGAAAGACGAATTCTTCACCACAAGTTTCTCATGTTCAGCAACGCCGGCATCAGCAATCTCGTCAAGAATCTAGGTTGGTATGTCTCCATTAACCTGCCGCACAAAAACTCAAATTCCAATTCTATCTCATGCGTGGTGTTGGTCCTCAGTTGACCAAAGTGTACGCAATTACAAGGAACATAGAAACTGAAGCAAAAAAAATAGAAGCAACAAAGTTAATCGAATAAAATATGAAACTTGGCACAGAAACAGTAAACTGTGAAGGTCAACTTGAGCAGTGTCCCAATTTGCCAATTCTAAATGGTCAGAATCAGATAAATTTGGTCATGCAGATACGAGGAAAACACAAAACAACAACAAATTAAACGATCAAAATTTCCACTGGTAATGTAATTTGGTGACATTCGCAACTTTTCAGATTTTCATCACCAGTTGGGCCAAAAATCAGCCAAATACAGAATACAAGCTTTTGTGGAAAGGAAATACAAGGAAATTGCTGACAATCGATTGTGTAAGCGTGTTACTCTGAACATTGATCGTCCACGATGTTTTTGCAACAGAAAAAACTGCAAAATTTGAAGATCACAAGAAAAATGTGCAAAGCAGAACAATAATTATGACAGGAAATCAAATAAAGGGTGAATCACCCTTTTCAAAGTAGATGATGTAATAAAATGACTAGACAATTGGTCAGAAAAATAAAAACAACAATGTCAGTGCCGCCTCAATTGTTCATCGACTTTGGTTATTCCGTTTCGATTTTTTGCACTTTTCTCACTTTTGCTCTGAACAACATTGTGAAACATCGATTAGAAGAGCATGAAAGACAACAGAGAAGAAGAAATAAAAGCATGAAACACAACAAAATGTTCTCGCAGTTGATAAATCAAGCTTGGGACATAATTAACCAATTATTGTATGCAAGCGGCAGAATTAATCCATGTTTTCAGTAAAAAATCCATGATGCAGAAATTAAAGATTCTCTTTAACAAGCGAGGTTAAAATCTTACACGCGTAGGAAGTCTTGTTGCAATCTGACTGCTTTAATTTCTACCGCCTGCTTAAGAGAAAAGAGAAAGACAAAAAAGTTTCAGAGGCAACAGTTTCACGGGAAAAACATGTATGAATGCATTAATTCTGCCTCTACTGTACTTACTGACCCAAAATATGCAAAAATTGAGCAATATAAATAGAAAAGTGATTTCAAACTTTGAGAAAGCAATACAACTCTTAAGACAAAAACAAAAAGCATTTCTTTCATTTAACATATTCGGGTAAACAGAGTAGGAAGACAGCTAGTCAAGTGGCGATGCATAAAAACATACCATAGATACAATCCTCGCAAAGATGCAAGACAAAGGCAAGAACCAAATATCATAAGGAGGTCAGCATCAGTTTTGTGTGCAATGCAAAAATTACCTGTTTCAGGTAGGTGCATCTGAAAGGAGAACGATCGACTTTTTGCAAATTGAACAGAATTGCCTGCGACGAATCATACATTTCTGAGTCCTACATACATTTCTCGACATGACCACCAATTTAAAATGAGAACTGTTTCATGCCCCAGTACTTCTGTGGAGAAATTTTCTTTTTTTTCAGAGAACGATTCCTGACTGGAATTCCTTACCAGCAAAAATTTTTAAAACCCCAATTTCTACAAATCTGCTGAAAGCACGTCTTTGTGCATCCTTTGGGAGCTACATCCATTGGGTTATGTTCGCCTGTTACAATTGAATTGAATGATGAGGTTCTCTTGTGCTTTCTAACATTTATTTTTGTCTCTTGATCATTCGTGAAACGGAGTCAAGCCCCTAAATATAAACAATTCAATCGAGACTATCGAGACTCGCTGTCATTGTCAGTGAGAAAGAGAAAAGTGAGCAAGTGAGCTAGCTGTGGAAGATGCATCTTGGTTGTGCTTATTCAATACGAGCAGTGAGCAGTCTGTGTAGGAAAGTGAGGAACAAGCGCACCAGAAACATTAAACCAGAACACACGATGTAAAAAGCCAGATTCACCACTAACTACCATGAGGCCAACAATGGAATTCTAGTGCAAAAGGATAGCTGCACCTTCATCAATGAAGTTCCATGTTGCATTGCAGATTTAAACACACCCATCAGCCACTCATATTTTAGCAAGAACGTAATTTCAATTTTGTTGCATGAGAAAGTCTGAATGAAAAAGTTTGCTGAGAACATGCAAAATCAATTCTCGAAATAAAAAAATGTCCTTTTGAAAGTCAATTTTTCAGGCTGCAGATAGGACAAGACACAACATTGGCAATTATACCTGCAAAACCAGCAGAGTTTTTCGGATTTCATCAGTGAAATCAAGAAACCTCAATCTATCTCCAATGTTAGAAATTGAGAAATCTCAATCTCCAATTCAAGTTGAAATCTAAATGTCATTTTTTTCAATCTGTTTAGCTGTTGGAATGAGCTTGGCAAATTGCCAATCATTATTTGAATTTTTCCCCACTCAACCAGGACCAACTTTTTTTTCTGCATGAAGAGGGAGACAGACAAGCAAGTTGAATCATTGCTATGCAAAAATAAAATTTTTAAACACACCACATTCATTGAGCTGGCACCAATCACCAGTTACACAAACACGAGGCCTTCAAGAAATAGTACGATAAATAGCAAGCGGGCATATTACAATCACACCACGCACTACAGATTTTTCTAGGGCAGCATATGAATAGGCTGTATGCATCAACCATGTCTTCACAAAAATTCATCCAACTGATGTGTATGAGCAACTTTTCTTAGCTTTGTATAAAAACTCTAATTTTGACTGAATTTTCTTCAATGGCTTTAAAATTCGATGTTTTTGAAACTTTAGGGTGATTTCTAGGTTAATCGGATGCAGGTTTTTGCTCTGAAAAATTTAAAGATGGATTCCAGAGGCAGAAAAAAATGAACAAATTGAGCAATGATAAAAGAACCTGTTTCACTCGAACACATGATCAAGTACAAAAAGGTCCATTCTGTTGGCGCTCGTTGTGTGAAAGCGGACTGTTCGGTTGGCGCAAATCTCAGCCACATGCAGGGAATTGGTCCTTATATCCCAGATCATGGAACTAGTGTTCCAGTGAAACAGGTTCTTTTCTCAATTGGTCAATTTGCACTAACTCTTGTAAGTATTTTTAAATTCTGATAAATGGAATGCAGCTGATTGATCTGGAAATTATCCACAAAGTTTCCAAGAACATTTGAAGTTTATACCACCAGAGAAAAAAACCTTTAAATCGAGAATTTCTGTGCAAAGCTGATCTGATATTGAAGACCCCACGCAGGTACATAAGAAAAGAAACACAATAAAAAGCAGAAATCTATTAAAAAATGAGATCATATTCCCATTCTTGGGAAATAAATTCATAAATTCACAGCAAAAAGATGTGTTAAGGAACAATTCTGCTGGGCTATCAAGAATCAGTAATTTTGTATAACGATCATTCAGATTGTTTCAAAGTTTCTTTGTCCAGGGTTCCCACAACTTTTTGAGTTTTCATTTCCCTGACTTTTGTCAATCCATTTCCCTGACTTTCCCTGACCTTCGCCCAGCCATTTCCTAACCAAACTGAAGGAAAATGTAGCTTCCAAAATTCCAAAATTAAGTGTTGCTTCAAAGCCCACCGCAGGCGTTACGGTGTCTGCGGCAGGAAGAAATTTACAAATTTAAGTGTTGATTTTGGCTCAAAATTTCATTTCTAGATCATTTTCAGGCTCAACGGATCCTGATGATCCATCTGAACCTTTGCAATTTTCCCTGACTTTTCGCATATTTTTGGGCATTTCCCTGACTTTCCCTGACCTTTGAAGTGATTCCCCCGACTTTCCCTGACCTTCCCTGCCTGTGGGAACCCTGTTTGTCGGTTCATTTGTCATTTGCAGGCCAGGTGCGATAGCATGGTCACAAAGAACTAAGACAAAGAAGACAACAAAGAACTATGCTAAGCATATCAATTCTGTTCTTTTTTCTTTGTGGCCTGCATATCAATCCTATACCAGCATATCAATCCTGTTCTTAGTGGTCTGTAAGAACCTTGGCACATCGTGGGAAGCAGCCGTTCAACTGGCACAGTACAGAAGCAAGAGCAGGCTGCAACGGCATAGCATCATTTACGCCATTTTTTAGCCAAGTGGGAGAAGCGGGACTGCTGCCTGGCCACGCTGGAAGAGGACACAAGTCCCGGTCATTGCAGACACTCTGCCTCCACGTAAAAAGCTTTTATTTTCTGCAACATGCAAGCCCCAGACCATTTTTCAATCAACATACAGCACTGCAGTTCCTTGACACAACGTTCCCTGGAGATTGAGTTCATTGGTATATGTAGCCCCCACTCTCCATCATCTGATCTTTCTCAACTTCGCACCATCAGAACTCCCTTGGGGTAATCTTAAGTCTTAAGTTTGTTGGGACTTGTGGACAGCGTTCAAAATGAGTGAAGTTACAATGTTTTAATCAAGGAGGGGAATTTTTTTCTATTGAATCACAGTGATGTTCTTGAAGCCACATTTTTCGTTTTTTCTTCTTTGAAAAGAATCACGTAGAGTGATGAATCCACATTTTTTCATAATCATAATTTCGAAAAAGGTTGATTTCCGTTGTAGTTTTGGCTGTCAAGTGTGAGAAATGAAGAACAGTCCGACAGGAGTTCACTGCAAGATTTTCCATCTTGTCTCAGAAGCTTAAAGAGTTAACAATGAGAATTTTCTCATCATTGCCCACTAAGTCCCCTCAGATGAACACCAATTATTTGGGAGGCTGCTAAAAGCTCAATGCAAGAGAGACTTAAGTTTGATATTTTGAAGCCCAACATGAAAATCACTCAGAGAAAATTTAATAAATTTGCCTTTCTAACATCAGATCATTTTCACCACATGTTCTGAAATTGAACTCTCAACAACGGATACATACTCATAATTGCTTAGAGGCAGGCAGAATGAACTTTCCCATGCAAATTAAGAAATAAAAAATCCAAATTCATGAGAAATTATTCATGCAAGTCCTAATTCACACTCACTGGGGCAACATTTTTGAACTGTTTTGAGAGACACTGTAGCATCGGATGAATGGTGTGCTGTGTTGCGCCTCTCACAATTCAAAAAGGGCATCGCTTTTGTGTAAGTAGCTCCTGTTGTGGGGGTTCCATTTTCCGACTAATCAATAAATCAATTTCTATAATTGGAGACACGAGACAGAATGATAGAATTGTCTCCAGCAGTGCACTCCAAGGCATAAGGAAAGCCAGTTAAGGTTCCAGCACCTGGCTGAAACCATAAGGTTTGGTTTAGGTACCTTGATGAAACTTAAACTGCTTCAAACGGTTTCACACCCTGGTGAGCAAATGAATGACCTGTGAAGAAAACTTTTTATCATAATCAACAAACTCAGCAGGGTGGGACATGCACAAAAATGAGATCTTTGGGCAAATCTGGGATAAAAATGAGATCTATGAGTTATGTCTACAAAACAAATAAATCTTTTTCCATGCTCAAAAATCAGAAATAAGACATTAAAAAGTGCCCAAAAGGCGGACAGACAACAGATATCACCTTATCCAAAAATAAATATGTCAGGGACAGCTGTCCTGGTACCAGTGTCTGTCAGTGCCGGTGCCGTGGCAGTGTTGACACTTTTTGATGTCATACGTCATTTCCTGTGATCTCAGGGGCCATTTCGTTTATGATACATCAGAAGTTTTCTGCTCTCCAAATGGAAAAAATCAAATGGAAAAAATCAAATAAAAAATAAACCGATGAAAAGACTGCTCCAGCCATCCCTGACACTGCACTGCAGCATCACCTGATACGAAATACAAGGAAAATGAAAAATTAATGGTCTGATAGCCGACTGAGCTGGTGTCAGATTCTTCCACGACCGTCTCCAGAAAATATACCGGTACAAATTTATGGCATAGTGACATTATCAGATCATACTCACACTTCACAAGCTTTGGCTCAAATTGGCATGATCGTCGCAGGCATCAGTTATTGTACAGGCTGGTGGGACCCTGTTGGATTTGGTTTTCATTTTTCAATAGTAGATGAGCCTTGGGGCACTAGATGCCTAATCTTGGTCGGAAAAGCAGGTGCCGCAACTCAAGGACAACAGCCTCGTATCAGTAGACTTGATAAAAACAGGACAGCCACAGACATTTTTAGTGATTGTGCTTGAAGAAGGCGACCGGTGACTGGGGCAGAACGAACTGAGGCAGAATTGGACTGAGGCAGAATTTTTGCATTTTGGAGGCTGATTTTTTCATTTCTGCGGGTTAGGTTAAGTTAGGACAGGTGTAAGCTACCACCTCCAAGCAAAACCTCCCTCCAAAACTCCCTCCTTTGTCCAATTCTACCTCAGTCCAATTCTGCCTCAGTCCACTTCTGCCTCAGTCCGTTCAATCCCAGTCCCCCGATCCTGAAGAAGTAGAGCAGGAAGGAGACATGCTGCATGTACATAGAGAGCAGAGACCGGCATGTAACTTGCCGACGTGCCTGAAATTTTTTTCATTTAGGACCAGAACATGGGCGTCACATTTAAGCGCCTACCAAAATCACTGTGAGGTTGGTGATTATTATTCAACAGTGAGGTTGGCGCCTGAAATTTTTTTCATTTAGGACCAGAACATGGGCGTCACATTTAAGCGCCTACCAAAATCACTGTGAGGTTGGTGATTATTATTCAACAGTGAGGTTGGCGATTGTTATTGATCGCTAGCTTAGTTTTCTTTCGTTTCATTACTAAACAAAGAGCTACAATAATTGTTCGCCTTGGGTCTGTCACTGGCAAAATAAAATCATAGAATAGCATTTAGCCCAGAACCTAATTCTGTAAGCAGAGACAGCACAGTAGTGGCAGGTATTGTGTCACACTTTCATGAAGAAATGGAAAAATGTGACTGCCGAATAGAATAGGCATTGCTCATGCGGTGAGTATGGCCAGGAATGTGACAGCCAGTTTGACATTTTCATTTCTCCAACAAGAAAAAGGATGAATTATCACTAATGGTATCTACCTACTGCTGAGAAATGTGAAAGCAAATGGATGCATAATAATTATACACAGACCAAAGGGGTGTCAACGAAAACACCAGTGTGATTATCAACAATGTTGAGTGTCATACAACATTTGCCTAAATACTTCAAAATACTTCACCAGCACGTAACATATTTCCTATCGATAAAATTTATGAATACCTAGTTAACATATTTTTGTAACTGCAACAAATCAATTCTTAAAGAAGGCTAGCGAGAAACAACAGAGCAAAGATGCGAGTGAAGTCACAGCTTAACAAAAGCAAACATTGAAACAATAACAACAGGTAATTGATTGGAACAAATAGATTTCATCTGGTTACAAGCATCACGCATGATCACCGTGATTTCTTTGAAGCCTTCCGCTTCAACCGCTTTGCCTTCAACTGAGAGCAGAGGGTCTGCAGTCTCCGCAATTCCGATGTCAGGGTGCTGGCAAGTTCCGACTCGGCTTGCTTCAACTCTGAAACGTCTTTCAGAACGCCATCGAAATCGGACCGAAGTTGCTTGATCGAATTCAGAATACTTGCCAACTCTAACTGTGGCGAAAGTAGATAAAGCATTGGTATTAGAACAAAACATAAACTCTGCAACTATTGAGAAAAGGTCGCTGCCCATGGAAGAAGATCTGAATAAAAATAATTATTGGCCAGTGGTCACAGTTCATGGCTGATACCAGATTGCCAGGCCGAAAGTAGACAAGTGACTGCACAGATAAAAAGCTAATAATTATCAAGGCACCAAGCATCATACACATTTCAAAGTCTAATTTTGCTTTCAATAACAAAAAGTCAATCTTTTATTTTTCAGCATTTTTCCCACTTTGATAACTTTTGGCCGAACACAAGGATGTTTATCAGTTTAGATATCAAAGCCCGAATAATAATCCGGTGCACATCCATTAAAAGCCCATTCTTATTGCATCTGCGGCCTAAATCTCCGTTCAACTGGAACACAATTAGGCCGAAAAACACCAAGACCTAATAGCAATTCAGCGAATCTCATTTGCCTCAATAAATATTTTTGCTGCATCAAACTGCTGTGAGTAGGTACCAACAGTGAGATGCATTGAGTTTTACCACTTGAGGAATTAAAATTTCCACACTGATTTTACTCCTGCCTTGGGTTTTTAATTTGCTCACTGCCACATCATTCCTTTATCAGCAATATTTGTCAAAAATTTCAACACAGAGGGTGAGTTTTTAGAAAACAAGGTTTCAGCTTGACACAGCAGCCTTGTTGTCCATTCTTCATGACAAGTTGTCTGTTGTTCATGGTGAGTGTTTCTATGGGTAGGTAATAATACTTCCATATTTCTGACAACATTTTGAACAGCCAATTTCGGGGATGTTTTGTATACTGGTGGCGGAAAAAGATTACCCATACATGTGAAAAATTTGCATTATTGAGATTTTAGCAAAAACTCCATGCTGTAGAAATAAAAGATCCTCTTTCATGACTAATGTCAAAATCTAACACCTCTAGAAAGCTCCGTTGCAATTTGGCGCTTTAATTTCTACCAAATGCATAAGAGTAAAAAGAAAGAAAAAAAAGTCTCGGAGGCAACAATCAAATGAGAAAAACACATGTATGAGTAATCTTTTTCCGCCGCCACTATACACTAAAACAGATAAATAAGAAGAAGGATGAGAACAAGTAAAAGACAGATACCAAATCATTAACTGATCACAAGCATGGTCGTGAGGGCAAGCGGTTCTGTCAGTTGGTCAGCTTTAAATTTTACAAATCATGTCCACGAACTTGGGCATTCTGCAATCATGTAGTCAGACCTAAGGAAGTTTTCCCTTTCTTTGTGCATACTACTATGCAGCCTGGAAGATCCTGGTGTGCGGGCAACTTCCGGTAAAAAAGGTCGGTACCTACTTGGGCAATGGCAACATGAGAGAGTGGTTTGCTGCAGATTTTGACAAAGCAAAAGGTTGCCCAGACAAAACCCGATTATTCACTAACTTCAGATATTTCATTCCCTCCATCGACAACTTGCTGAATCTGTTGGCAGTCTTTGTTCAATCGCCAGGCAATTATGTCCAATGTAACATCTGCCTCCTCCATCTGAAAGAGAAACACAACAGGGACAAGGCATAGGTGCGTAACAAGTCACCGTAAACAGGTTGATGGGCAAGCATCGAGCAGGGTGAGGTTTGTACTGCAATGCCAATTTGGGCTTTGATGCACCTTTGCGGAACCACCTACTTCTGATATTTTGTATCGAAGAATTTCGGAGGATGGAGAACTACGAAGGCTGATCAATAATTTATTATTGAGACTCGCATATTTTGAGTGGATCAATTTCAAATATCTACACATGTATTTGAGAAATGGTCTTTTGAAAGAATGTCTGTAAAAATTGGGCTCGATTGCTTTTCTGGTTTTGTAAAAAATAACAATTTTGTGTGCACATCTTTGAGATTTCTTCCAAGTGCACAACATTCAAAGGAAATTCGGAGAAGCGGGTGCCCTTTAAAAGTTTTTGAGGCCAAAAAACCCTCAGACCACTATTGCAAGCTCTTTGCGTGTTAAATAGAAAAAGTGAACCGAAATCTCCGCAAAAAAAAGAGAAATGTGTAAAAAACAGAGCGGCCAACTGACATCTGCCGAAAAGCACACAATTTCGGTCCAAAGGACTTTTCTTTTGGCCAGAATTTAAAATTTGGGATAACCGCGAGTCGTTCACAGGTCACTGAGCAATTAACATGCTTCATTTGTGTCAACGAAGGTCTCTTATTTCCGAATTGCTCGGTCATGCCACGAATTATTTTTTTTTTCGCGAAGAATTCGTTCACTTTGTTGTTTTTCATGCCAGCAACTTCAATTTTACCCACTCTCAAAAATCAGTCGAAAGTCAATCATGAAATTGACGATTTTGACTAAACCAAATTAGTTATCAAGCCCAAATTTTTCAGGTGATATTTCGAAGGACCACTGTAGGATGCGAGCGAAGAGATTTGAAATTAATCAGCTCGGAATATGCGAGTCTCAATAATTGTTGATCAACCCTCGCATGTTTCATCGTAGTGAGCAGTGATGAAATAGCGGCTACCTATGTAGGTAGTGTGGCAAGCAGGGCTGAAATGCAAATTCGATCACTTATCTGCATGCGCAGATGTCATACCTACTTTAAACTCAATCAACCTTTTTACCTTGACTTCTCTCGGCCTCTGGCTTTAATTTTCAAACAGCCCATCTGCCAATAAATCTTTTTCCACCGAAAGAAAAGAAAATCCATTGTATAATGCGATAAGCTAAAGCATACGGAGGACAATTTCGATTCTCAAACAAAAAGGCTGTGCTGCTGTGTGCTGTCTGTTATAATCATCACAAGCTTTGAACTGAGGAGCACCCACAACATCTCAAGTTTAAAGCTTGTTGTGGTTGTGGTGGAATCCACAAATTATGGAAAATAACACCCTGGCCTGGTGCCTACAGTGTGGCACTAGGCCAGGGTATAATTTCCACAATTTGCAGTGGTTACCCCACTTTATTTAATTTACAATACGCCTGCAACTTAGGTAATGGGACGATCATTGTTATGGGCATGCAAGCTACTCAACGCCACCAGCAAAAGCAAAAACGCAATTGATGCAATAGTTTGTTTGGTGCTGCTACAGCGAGGCCAAAATCAACAAATAACTAGGTAGCCATTTTAAACACACATCGCAATTTTACTAATCTCAAGATAGTAACATAATCAAATTTCTGTGTGAAGTCTCCTCGAATTTTTTCATTTCAAGTATCACAAACGCAAATATATTTGTGCCAGATTAAATTGTTGATTTTTTCTAAGCGCAAATATATTTTGTGCCAGATTAAATTGTTGATTTTTTCAAAGTAACACAGTGGCACAGCTTCTGGGCCTGTAGCACGGGAGGGCCCAGTGTCAAAAATGGCAGTAAAATAAAGAAAAGAAAAAATTTTGATGATAAACAATGTGCAAAATACAAGAAAGGGCAAAACAAGGCTAATACATGAGCAGTGAATAAGCTCTTTGGAATTGAAATTAAAATTTGTGAGATTGGGATCACATTGACTGTCGATCCTTTCTCTCGGCGGAGAGAAGGGTCGGGTGTGAATTTCACTCCGTGTGAATTTCGCACGCAAGTTTCTTCCCACCGTGTTTTATTTTCCAACCGCAACTAAAAACGCCGGAGAGAAGGGATCGGTGGAAATACGGGTTGTTTGTTTAGGCATTTATTTTCAACTGCTTCTTCCACGCAGTTTAAACGAAAACTTCTTCGGTGAGAAAGGTCGGGTGTGAAGTAGCGTGGAAGAAATCGTGTTTCCTCATTGGCCCTTTTTGTCGATGACGTCGTGTCATCATCGCAGGTAAGGAAAAAGGGCTTTCAAGTGTCCATCATGAACGCAGGCCCGTCTCAATGAAACCGATGGAGAAGGCTACAGCTGTTCGCAATCGTGGTTGCAACTTGACCGAGAAGATGAAATTGGCCTTTCTGGAAACTCTGAAAGCATATGTTGACACTACCGAGAGTAAAAAGCATGATGGTGGTGTTGTGGAGAAGGAGGGAGTCTGGAAGTCTGTCCTTAATTGTGGATTTAAAACGAACGGCAAGTGACAAATGAGGAGCATTTAATCGCACTTGTAACGCCACAGGAGGTGGATCTAAAAGCGAACTGCCCAAGCTGGGAGATTTGAAAGAAGTCATCATTGAAATGATTCCTGCCCAAGTTTAGTATCCTCTCTGGAAAGTGTTCGACGATGATGAGTGCACCTTTGGAAAAGAAAGCAGGGCCAAGGAATCATAAGAAAGAGAGCAGCAGGCCACAGAAGTTAATTTTGTTTGAGCAAGATAAACTTGCATGCCAAATTCAGCTGAAACGGGGCCGTCGGCCATGCCATGATCCTCAGAGATGCTGATGCGCCCGGTCCCTCTATCAGGATCAGTGATGATGCACATGTGGTGTAGAGTCAAGGGCCGCCGAGCTTTGCATGAAAAAAATTGAAGTATTTCCTTGTTTAAGTCCCACCTATGGCCATGTTATGATCCTAGGAGTGCAGTCGATTTCTCAGATTACGAGTATGGCCAAATTCCAGTTCATGGCCTTGTTGACAAAAAAAGGAAAGCAAATTGTCTTAAAATTGAATGCAAAAATTTTTCTTTAAAATTTTGAAATAATTTGCATAAAACCTCACAAACCAAAGTCATAACTCAGGTTGGTTCGGTTTGGTCAGGTCAGGTTAGGTTGGATTCGATTAGGAAATGTTGGGTTTATGGTTCAGTTCGCTTTAATAGAAAAAAATCTGAAACGAGGCCTCCGCAGACAGAAACTTGCAATGCTGCAGCACGCATCCCGAACGAGTGCTGATCGGCGCATGTGCAAACGTCTTTACAATCTCTGAATGATTCCTGCTATACTGCAGCCTCTCGGCGGGTCTCTTGTTTATTTGAATTGTTAACAAGGCCATAGGAATTGGAAAATGGCCAGGAATTGGAAAAAGGCCAAGATCAGAGAAATCGACTGCACTCGTAAGATTAAAATAACATGACCACAGGTATGACTAAAACAGCGAAAATATTGCTTGAACTCACATTTTGAACAAGGCAAGGAATTGGGAAAAGGCTGAAACGTCCCGACATGGAGTCTCCTAAAGGCACACAGAATCTGCATGTGGAGGATGTGTCATTCTCCAAAGTTAGGTGTGGATCAGATCGGGTTCAATTTGCTGATTTGGAAATGCCGATTCTTTCGTGACATCGAGCGTAATTTCTCACCGGACATCCTTGCTCTCCGCTGCTGTTTCCAAAACCTGCCTGCATTTCCAGCCTGACGTCAACAGGCTCTGCGCTCGAGCTTCATCCCTGACGACTCTGTGTGCGTTAGGGAAAATGACAAAAAAAAAAACAATCTTGGAGCTGCGCAGTGCATTTTCCGGTTTGGGGTGAGTAGGCAAAGGGACACGATTTCCTACATTGACGTGATTTAACATTCCCTCATTAATTTTGTTGACTGCATTTTACACTAGCGCCAAAAAGCACATGCTTTGGAAGAGTTGGAGAAAGAGCTGCATAAAGCTTCACACTTTTGCCTCAACTTTCACCTAAAGTTGATGCCACTAATTCGATTAGGTATAGGTAGGCCTACATATTGTATGCGCACTTATTTGGGAATTTTTTGTGAGTATTGAAGTCACTGCGAAACATTTCAGAAATGGCCATGCATTGCAGAAATGGGATGTTTTCTCATAAGATCGCAAAACTCGAAAGAGCATTTGCTCACAATCCATTTTCATCAAAAAGTGCGCACAATAAAAAGTGCTGAGAACTGTTCAGAATTTTTTATTCCGTCGACTTCTTTGGCCTGGCTGAACTTTACTCCATCAACATGGGCCTCACAACCACGCTTACTTGTGAAGATGACACCTAATGACCTAAATATGACACCTGTTTCTTTTGAATGTTTGGAATTGGACTTGTATTTTTCTTTGTTTACATCTCTTGTTTTACTTCTCGAAAATCATCATAATTTTTCTTAATAAAATAAATGTAGATATTGGCCTATGACGATGGCAGACAAAAAATATCAGACTACCACACAACCTATCTGTTGAGTTTAACATCGCAATGAGAGATCAGGTTATCACACATTATGCTAACACATTTTGGAAACAAGGAAGAACACATTGATATCGCAATTCAACTTCATTTCGCAACTTTTCACACCATTCAGCTAAACTCTTCAGATCACACAGGAGTTCAAGACTATCTGCAGCAGACCCAATTTCATGTGAAACACAATCAGCAAACAAAATCACATTGAAATTTAATTTGAAAGGAAGATCGTTTTATTACACCAAAAACAATACGGTCCAGAATGCATCCCTGCAGAACACCTGATGCTGCTGACATGGTGCAAAAAGGGCATGCGCACTTGCTGCTGTTTATCCCTTTCTACCACCCAATTCACAATAACTTGACTCAAGTCCAATGCCTGAAGTTTACCAACCAAGACTGCAAGGGGCACAAGTCAAAAGCCTTTTTAAAATCAAGGAAAACGGCATCCACATGCTGTGCAGAACCTCAGCTGAGACTCACAAGAGCATCCTCGATATGAATACCAAACTGATCCTGATGCGGGAACAGAACTCCGGCAAGATCCAACCAGTTTTAAATTGTCACAAATAAGAAAAACATGCTCCAGAATTTTACAATCACTGGCAAGACTTCTGTGCCAAAAGAGGACACCGCGTGAGGGGTCACCTTTTTCGGAATGGGACAGAACCCAGATGCTTCCTCCAACTTGAGGGCAACCGACCACTCCTGAGTGACAATCGCGGTACAGTTCATATGAGGAAAAATGTAGCGATCTATCTTTGAAGTCATGGTGCTGTGAAGCACTTAGGTTGAGAACATTAGATTTATCTATATTCGTCACGACTTGTCAGTTGTAGCATTAAGGAGGCATGCCCACAGGACATCCACTTTTTTCAGTCAGGTCACGGGACATCCATTTTTTGCAGTCTTTCGGTATCATCAATAGTATTTTTGATGTCCTGTTTACTGAAGAGACAAGAATAAAATGCCACAATCATGCCAAGTGAACTTTCTGCAATTTCAGGACCCAAAAACGTGGAATTACATAGTCCAAAAGAAAAACAGGTAAGTACGTACCTAACAGGGTCCAGACTGGTTATTTTTAACTTGAGCCCTGACCATTTTTTATCCAAAATGAAAAGGGAATTTTGGCGTTTTCAGGTGCGCATGAAGTATGGAATAGCAAATTTTTGCAGGCAAGCCTGCAAACATTAATAAATAGCAAGCATAAGTGTGTGTAAACCAGGAATTTTATTGTAAAATAGGAAGTGGTGGTGCACTTTCATCTTCCTACAGGCTTTCAAAAAAGATACCTACTTTTAACCGGTCAAGCCCAAAATTACGAATTCTGGTTAATGCTTTTCTGCACTTTTCGGGAACACGGAGTGTCGCCCCCAACGGAATTATAAATAAATTTTGCAAGGAATTTCGAAAAATGGAAAAATCGGAAATGCATGCATTTCCCACCCAATCAAGCCAGATTTCTGCTCTGTGTCATTAAAATTGCCTATAGGCCCTAATTTAATGTTTTCAAAAAAAAAAAAAAAAAAAAAAACACATCCGCACAAAAAAACGGCCAAGATACCCACAAAACGCTTCAAACCGCATCAAAATTGAGCAAAAATGGGAAAAACAGGTAATTTCAATGCGACACCATTTCTAAACGGTTGCAGCAAATCGCGTGAAATAAGCGTCCGCGAGATCGCACTGCTGTCGGCTTCCCGAAAATTCGAATTTCGGTGGGTGACTGATGTTGCGTCATCGTGAAAAAAGGCACCTTCGACAAGGGACAAAAGAACAAAAAGCGGGAAATTTGAAAAGTGCGCTGATTTCAAACTGTTCGACCGATTTTGGCGGAATAAATGTCTGCTAGATCGCTGTTTTTTCCTCTTTCCGGCTGTGAATATTTGCCTTCGCGATTGAGTGGTGTTGATATTACATAATTAAATTCAAAGCCCTTGAAAATGGAATACCCATGCGGACGTTCATTTACGTCGTTCGTACAATGACATTCATGTTGGTCTTGACGTTTATCTACGTCGTTCGTACGCCCAGTTTTTTTTAGCGGACGTAACTGTACGTCATCCGGGCTTGACCGGTTTTGGGGTACGCCATTGGCATCACAGAAAGAGGTAGTGGCACTTTGTACCACCTCGTACCCCCTCAAATTAATCACCGGTGTGAATGCAACCTCTCACAGATCTGAATTGCATGGGCTTCTCTCTCTCTCTCTCAACACATTCCAACACACATCCCTGCCTTTATATTTCACTCCACATCTTGCACAGCATCCTTTCCACACATTTCCTTTTCTGTGGACCAAGTGTGCATTCTGTAGGTAGGTACCTATACGTATCTCTTGCAGAGGCATGCAACTAACCTTGTCATTGGAATTTGCACTTCTCCCAGCCATTGGATGAAGTTATGCAAGAATTATTCTTCACTGATTAAGCATTTTGGGCATGAATAGTCTAGGATTCCAACAAACACAGCAGGTAACTATAACCTTTTTGGAAACTGCATTTCGTGGTGACCAAAGATACAGTATGAACCTAGCTGTAATCAAGAGATTTTATAGTTAAAATATGGGTGGTGATGGTAGTCGGTAATATCTTTTTAGCCCAGTAGGTAACAAGATTATTCTTGTAAATTCTTGTCCAGTAACAAGAATGTTTTTGGTAAGGTATAGAAAAAGCAACTACCTACCTAATCAGCCAATCATGGGACATTACATTTTTCAACGAATTCACATGATTGAAGACGTAGCTCCTAAGAGTTTCAAAGACCTGTAAACATAAATTGAGTAGGTAGGCTAATTATGTGGATGCAATTTGCTGTTTCTTTTCATTATTTCTAAAATTATTATGCTAAACAAACCTGATGTAACCTGCTTCCCTCATAACCTGTACTACCTCTTTGTGTTACTCTATTGATTGTTGTCAACCTGCTGCTTGTTTTCCATCTTTTAACTGCAAATCATGTCCAAAATTCTGTATGTTCCACATGCAGACAGATGTTTGGAACTGTAACTAACTACCTATAGATAGAGATATTCTGTAGGAAAACGAGCAGTTTTTGTGAATTTTCCAGTGGCTCACACGCTAAATGGAAGGCATTCAACAGTCGCTGGTTGCAATGCAGCCACATTTAGCACAGGCTATCAGTAGCCAAGCTGTGAGATGATGTCAGCCATGCAGGCCAGACTGCCATTGATCCTTGTTTGCTTTCTTTGTATGTTCCGTAGCGGAAGGCACCAGGCAGTTTCAACTGCCTAGTGCCTTGCTTTCATTTTCAATTCACGCTTAAACTCACACAAATAATCCTCTCTATCAAAGAGACAAACACCCAAATATTTGTATCTCCCCACCCCACTCTATTTATCACCCATTCCCCTATCATTAGTATCTCACGCATTGCCATAAAATTCGCCACAGCAGATTAACAGAAGCTGTATCAAACAAAAGCTCAAGCCAAGGGACGAAGTGCTTTTGCTAAAAAACCTGTTAAGTTGATCCATGGAGATTGACCCCTGGGCTTTTAGGACGTTGGCCGAAAAATCTCGAGAAGGTGCAAAAAAGGACTTTTTGATGGGATTGGATTTTTTGTACAGGGGTTTCTTTGCATCAAGTCCCAAGGAAATATAGCTGGAAGCGGGGTCACAAGAAAATGTCACATCACACAACAACATCCAAAATGTCAAAACAAGATTCGCCACCACGGTCATCTCCGATTTTATTTTGGCAGCAGAATCGCTGACTTTTCAGTAGGGTGTGCGAATCCGGATTCGTACTCGAATCCGAATCCAAAAGCTGGATTCAGATTCGAGAATTTTGATTCGACATTGCTCGGGTTCGGATTCGAAATTTGCTGACCTAAGGATTCGAGTATTTTCAAGTTATTCGGACTCGAGATTTCCAGATTCGAGTGGATTCGCACACACCTGCTTTTCAGCAACAGAGTGGCTATCAGTCCAAGATGCAAGAAGGTTAAGGTGCAGATCATAAAGTGACTGGATCTATTTTTTTACTGTCGGGCCAACAGCCAGCAGCAAAGTGTGGTGACCCGTCATCACCGACGCGATGAGGTCATGAAAGAAGCCAGAAAACAAAAGTACCTACCCAAGAGTGAGTGAGTCGGAGTGCAGAAAGACGAAAAAACCAACAACATAGCATCACAGGGGATGCAACGCTGTCACCATAATTTTTTTTTTTTTGATCATGAGGCATTTGCTAAAAAAAAGAATCAAATGAAAAATTAGCCAAACATGCCGTTTGAAATTTCATTGCCGATGTCACAGAAGTTGATCATTGTTGTCAAAACGATTGAGTCAATGATGCAGGTGTCATGCCATCAAAAACATCATCACAACGAACATTTGAACAGTAAATGAACAGTCAAAATTTGCGATTTGAAGATGCAATTTCAAATTTTGTCAAGATATTTGAACCATGGAAAAGAAAGAGAAAATAAAAGAAAATTAAACATTTGCAAGGTCATACCTACAAACAAGGCCAAACTTTAAAACTTTGATTTTATTGAAAGAGGGGACAACAGCCTAACCAAAGAAGAACCTACCAGGAAAACACTAGAAATCACCTTGGACAGCCCTAATCAGGAATTACCGGTATCGGTCTCAGATTTACCTACTGTTCGACAGGTTTTCATGCCATTAAGGCAATCATCAATTGTGAACAGCGAGGTTCATAATATACAGGGGAATGGATGGGAAGGAAACGCGACCATCGGCTGCACTATCGAAAGGAGGGGTAAAGGAAAAGGGAGGGGAAAGGACCGCGAAGAGAGATCATCGAAATGTGGACGGGACCTAGTTATATAGCAAAATCACTTCACACAATCAAGCAGACACACACACATACACAACCACGCAAGATCCAACCTTGAGCAACCATCTACACTCATCGCCACATGCATCATACCCATTCATAATCTAAAAAAAAACACGATAGTGGAAAAAATAGTAGGTAATAAAATAGAACTTCCGAGAAGGGATGTAGGTATTTCTAGAACCACCAGGTCTAGAAAATGTTGAATGATGAAGAGACAGGAAGTTGAGAATGAATTTAAGACTTTTGTTACGGTATGACCTTGACTGTATTTCTGCAAAGTGACAGATGCATGGGCGCATGGCACTCAAGTGGTGAACAGACAGATTGATAGGACAACTTAACTTTTGTGCAAGATTGTATATCCGGAACTGTCAACAACGGAAAGGGAAGGTGGGATAAATGAAACGAGGTCACTGGCCCTCGTAGGTAGACCCTGTGTTTTTGACCAGGGTGCAACAGCATCCTGCCCATCCTCCCTCACCACGGACACATCTTCGAAAAGTTGAAACCCCTCTGAGCTTTCTCCTCAGGGTTGGGCATAGGGGGGGTCACCCCCTGGCCTTTTTCCAAGGGTACCTACCCTCGGAAAAAGGACTCTTTTCCCACCTTTTTCCTTGGCCTTCTACCCCTCGGTACCGTCGGAAAAAAAGGTGGGTAAAGAGTCCTGGTGTGTGCAGGGCACACATCAGGACTTCAATAGGTAGGTAGCAGCATTGTTTCTTTTGACTTTCTGTTTTGATTCCCCTGCCAGAAAAAGGCTAGGGGGATAACCTCAGCCGAGGTTACCCCCCCCCCCTAGAATGTTGCTATTGAAGTCCTTCCTGGTGTGTGCCCTGCACACACCAGGAAGGACTTCAATAGCAACATTCATATGAGGTCCCCAGTTCAGGGCAGGATTGAAATGAATGCCAAGGTATTTGAGATATTGTCTGGGCGAAACAACACAGAGGGACCAATGAAATAATCTGGGATGGAACGATGTGTAGATGAAGCAAATGACATTACAGATGTCTGCGACATTGATCACAAACTTGGGCTGCAGGTAGGTACCTAATATTTCACTCCCAGGAGTACCTACCCCTTTTTTAACAGTTGATGAAAGATTATCGATGCTAAACAAAATAAAATTGTCAAGTAATTTGGGTCAAAAAGAAATCGTCCTGGAAGTAATTTCATGTAAAAACAAGAACAAAAGGGGGGAATCAAATTAGAATTATGTCATGTCCCATCTAAAATTTTTAAAAACATCAATTTCTTCTCCTTTTCTGACACCCACCCCAAATTGGAAGGTGCCTGCCTACCTATCCATTAAAAATTTTCAACCTGGCCATTCAAAGTGTTCAGTTTGGCACGAACTGTTGCGATGAAATGCTCCTCAAAAAAATGCAGCATTTGGGGAAAGACATAGCTGGTACCACAAAAAAAGTGTGCGATGGAAGAAACAATTTCTGTCTATGTTTTTTAATAAAATGGGAGGCACAAAAGATGAATATGTACCTGCTCTGGTGGAGTGATTACCTATTTGGACTGAAAACCCAGGGACCTTATTACCAGCACCCCAACCCCTGTGGTTCAGAACACAATGCCTAAAAAACCCCTCCACCAGTTCTCAAGCGATCTCTACGAAAAACTATATATTTTTGGGGAAGAATATCATTTTCCGTGCACGAATCATCGAGCCAAGTCTCTGTGACAACAATTAGCATCGATAGAATCGAGAATGGGCCGCAATGCATAATGCTTAGGAAGGAGGCTACGAGAATTAAAAAGTAACAATGAAAGGGTGAATTTTATACTAAGCCTATCAGTAGGAGAAATATACTATTCCGAATAATGTTCACTCTATGAGAAGGAGACTTAGGCCCCATCTGGTTAACTTCAACAGGTGGTTCATCAGGAAATGGGCCAGAGGTTCTCGCGCCGAAGCGGTAAGTAGATCCCTCCGGCCCATTTCCATCAGCACCACTGCTGCATATGATGGTGTTAATGTCAACATTCGGGTCATTGGGTTGGACTAAAGGGGGCAGAATTGTCAATGACCTAAAAAAAGAATTGATGGAGCGAGTAAGCTGGGCAGCTACATTCTGAGCTCCAGTTTTAGAATAGTGGAAGCCATCCTCGGAGATAGCAGATGATTTGATGTGACGAAGATCCAAAAAGTTAACATTGACAAGATTTTGGCTAAAGGAGGCCAATGCATCGTTCAGCTTGGAAATTTTTTGGTTTATGAAGGGATTAAGCGGCCTAGGGGGGATTGAGCAAATATTCATGCTGAAGTTTATTCCTGGAGAACCACGACAGGTAGCTGCATTGAAGTCACCTATCAACCTCGTGACTGACAAAAGAACATGGGGTACGGACGCATGACTAATATCATTGTCCCCTATTTTTTTTCTTCTGTGGTTTATTACTGTCAAAAAAGCAGAACAGGCATTGGACAAAATTAGACATCAAAGTTATTCCACAAAACAATAATTTTTTGTTAATTCTCAAAAAAAAAAGCCAGTACCTAGGTAGTTTTTTGGGAAATTTTTCTCAAATTTCAACCAATAATTTCTTGACAAAAGTGGACATTCCAACATGCAAAAATAAAGCAAAACTTTTTTAGAAAAATTTTGGTGGGGTATTCGTTCGCAAAGAAATTGTTGCATGCATCAACCAGTTGCAGAGAGTTTCAAAGTGTGCGAAAATTTAGGTTCATCATTGTCTCCAAAATAAATTGACGAGGAAAAAAAAGGCAAATCGCACTCACCTCGGCATAAAAGCAGTAGGTATCCAGAAATAATTCACATCCAGAAACCATTGGTGAAAATTTGAAGATAGGTACTCGTAGACAAAAAAAACAGCACAAGAGTATTTTATAGTAGGGGAGACTGGGGTAATACCAACCGAAAAATGGCCACTTTGACTTTGCGCAATTATTTCTCGAGAATGACAAAACATATAAGGTTGCAGTTGTTTCTTTGGAAAGGTGTCCTCTTTGAGTCTTTGATGACGAAAAAGGACTTTCCTAGTGGAATTAGGGGTGGAGTTAGAGCGGTGGTTGTTATTACCCCATTATGTGGTTGTTATTACTCCGGATGGGGTAATAACAACCGCGACATGGAACAAGAAAAATTTCCAAAGAGTTGGTGGAATGGGGCAATACAAGTGTTTTAGAAAAGAATCTGAACCGCCCTGCAAAATTTCGCCAGATTTGGCCAGATAGTTTTGCAGTTATAAGAAATTCTTACATTTTTGACCAGCATTTAACTTGGACCGCAGCGGCAGTTTTTTCTTTGCCCCAAAGCACCCAGAGCAGCAAACTAAGAGTGGAATATGTTGAAAAAAGGCAGTTCTTCAGCTTTTCAAGGTTCATTTTTCGGTTTCTGTGCTTTCGGATGAGATAATCATGCTTATTCGCACACCGAGAAATTTTGCAAAAAAAAAAATTCACTTTGCTTTTTCCAAATGAGTTCCTCATGGGACATCAAAGTGAGAGACACTGGAGGGAAATCTGGCCACCCAGACATTAGAGACGACTAAAAACATGTCCCACCTCCCTTTCAAAATGTCCAATCAGCTTCATATGACTCAAATTCTTGATGATATATCTGGTGCTGCAGATGCAAAATTTAGCGTCATTTGTCCATATGCACACATACGTTCTGAGGCTATGAAATAATGAGGGCCTGTTGGGAGTTATTTATGAGGATAAGAGGGCTCAACATGGATTATTTGTGAAAAATGGCTAGGTTGGCCTATCAGAGGAAAAAGGATTTCTGTGCCATGATTTTTCACCACCTATTTAACATGGGATGTTATTACCCCACCTTTTTGTTTGTTATTCCCCCATGACCTCTCCAGAGGGGTAATAACAAAAGCAAGCTCAATTATAGAGAGGATGCGTTGGTTGGAAAATTGGTTATATGGGCTCAAACACCCATACTTTTGACTGTTGTCATGCATCATCTTGATATTCTGCAGATTTTTTTAGAAGAATTGGATGATGGCTTTCACACGCATGTCCAAAGTGAAAAGCGAGTTCAGGAAATCTGAAATTTTGGAATTTCGATAACTTGAAATTGGATAGCTAGATTTTCTCTATTTTAGGGGAAAACCATCCACACTGTGGGGGCTTCAAGCACATAAATGCATATTATTCCAACTGCAATGTGGAGTGAAATATTAGCTCCGGTTGTTATTACCCCAAATTGGTATTCCCCCAGTCTCCTCTACCTAATCAACAAAGTATCAGACATAGGTGCCCAGAGGCACCTTCCCTGTATGCAAAACAAAAGGAAATGAAATTAGTTGGGCCTGAGAAAGAAAAAAAAAAGCAACCTTCACTTACCAAATAGGGGGGGGGGCTAATAGGTACCTACCAATGAAGGAAGGCGAAAGCAGATATAAATAGTCTGCTTGTTGCCTTAACCACCAAAGAAACGAGCAAGGAGATCTCATATGGGCATATTCAGGGTTAGTGTTCGGAGTGAGGGAATATTCCCAAAATTCCCGGGAATATTCCCGCCCCTCTGGGAAAGTTCCCGAGGGAATATTCCCAAAATTCCCGGGAATTTTCAATGAAAATTCCCGGGAATATTTCCAGTCTCATATTGATTTTTCTGACTGTTTTTTACTTTGAAAAGTTTCCAAGGGAATATTCCCAAAATTCCCGGGAATATTCCAAAATTCCTGAGAATTTTCATTCAAGATTTCTAGCAAAACTCTTACATTTGAATATTTCTCATAAGGCACCTAGGTAATCGCTAGTCCTAGTCTCGTTTTGGTTTTCTCATCTACTTTAGACTTTTTGTCTCCAGAGCGGCCAGTGTTGGACATAAAAGGGGTACCTAAGGGGTTGGACTTTGATAAGGTGTACCTAAGGGGTTGGACATTGATAAGTGCATTTACTGCTATGAAGGGGTGAGGATGGCTGCTCTCCTAAAGTTTAACTGTTGTGGGCTTGCTCTTCCCATTGAGCCGTTTTGCTCCTTCTGCTTGTCTACCTTCAACCCAAGGCTGTGAATGTGTAGCTATGCTTTTGCCATAAATCTGGTGAAATTTTACCCTAGATTACCAGAAGAGTAAAAAAACCAACTTCCACCTACTTCTTTACGACTGTTGAACATTATGCAATACCTACACATCTTTGCAGCACCAGGTAGGTAATTCTACATGAAAATTCTACATTCTAGATGCAAATTTGGAAATTAAAACATGATCTTTTTGTCACTTTGAAAAAAAATGAAAAATTGGAACAAATTATAATTTGTTGGCCCAAAGGCCAAAGCGTTTTGGTACAACTTCTGTGTATCTTTTGGTGTGCAGGTTAGACACAGTCCGCCCACGCAGTTCCAACACGAGCAGTCGGCAGGCAATTTCAACACAAGATTTCGTCAGTAAAAGCCTCCAAAACCAGACATAAGGCTGCAGCCGCGAACACTTGATCATGTCAACATGCTCGTCAAGAAGAAGGGACAGGTTTATAAATTTTTACCAACAAGTCTCCGAGTCGGAAGCAGCCCCACACGATGATTCTAAAGGATCAAAACTGCTCACTGTTGAACGAACTCTGCTAAGTAGGTAGGTACCTAAATGTGTAGTATGATTTTTAAAATAGAAAATTTGTTCGAAAGAAAGGAAAATTGGAATTTAAAGAAGCCATTCGAAAACAGGCCAGGAATAACCAGGTTTAAAAATTCCCCAAAATTTACTCTGAAAATACGCCGCCCTAGATTCACCCTTCCGCATCGTAATTACCCGAGAAAATGAAAAAGGTACCACAGAATTCACAGCCTGGGTGACTTTAACCACATTCATTATCAACATTTTGCTGCTTTCGTGCATTTTGCAATTTCCCACCAGCCTGTATCTGCTCTAGCGATAATGACGAAATTATTACTAATATCGAAACTGGCAAAATGTGATAAATTTTCAAAATAATTTTCAAAATTTGAATTTTTCAAGGAATATTCGCAAAATTCCTGGTAATGATCCAAAAATACCCGGGAATATTCCCAAAATTCCCAGGAATATTCCCAAAATTCCCGGGAATATTCCAACCAAAATTCCCTTGGGAATATTCCCAAAATTCCCAAAATTGGGAATATTCCCGGGAAATTAAATTCCCAAAATTCCCGGGAATTTTCGTTTGTTCCCAAAATTCCCGGGAATATTCCCTCGGAAATAAATTCCCGGGAATTTTCGAACACTATTCAGGGTGAAGGGAAAGTTCGAATTAGCTACCTTGACATCAGGAACTTTATCACTTAAAAAAGAGTACCTAATCCATTCTATGTCTCAGAACTCATACCACAGATATACCTTTGGCAAGAGCCTTGAAAAATCGTAACTGTGCGAGAGAGTTTAATCTTTAGGGGTAGGATAAGCCATTACAAACATGAATGCCTCTAAGATAAGTTGAATTCTTTCAACCAAAAAGATGTTGCCATGGGTACTCGGTAGGGATGGGCGAATCTTGATTCGATTCGAGGATTCGATTCGACAATTGCGAATCTTGCCAGATTCGATTCGAAAAGATGCGATTCGAAAAATGGGGCAAGATTCGAACCAGGATTCGAGATTCGAAGGAAAGGATTCGAAATGATTCGATTCGTGATTTTGCGATGATTCGAAAAATATTCGAATCGAATCTCAAATCTTTTAAAATTTCCAAACTGATCCACAGTCCCACAGGCATGCCTGGTTGGAAAATTGATTATATGGGCTCAAACACCCATACTTTTGACTGTTGTCATGCATCATCTTGATATTCTGCAGATTTTTTTAGAAGAATTGGATGATGGCTTTCACACGCATGTCCAAAGTGAAAAGCGAGTTCAGGAAATCTGAAATTTTGGATTTTCGATAACTTGAAATTGGATAGCTGGATTTTCTCTATTTTAGGGGAAAACCATCCACACTGTGGGGGCTTCAAGCACATAAATGCATATTATTCCAACTGCAATGTGGAGTGAAATATTAGCTCCGGTTGTTATTACCCCAAATTGGTATTCCCCCAGTCTCCCCTACCTAATCAACAAAGTATCAGACATAGGTGCCCAGAGGCACCTTCCCTGTATGCAAAACAAAAGGAAATGAAATTAGTTGGGCTGAGAAAGAAAAAAAAAGCAACCTTCACTTACCAAATAGGGGGGGGGACTAATAGGGGGCCTACCTACCAATGAAGGAAGGCGAAAGCAGATATAAATAGTCTGCTTGTTGCCTTAACCACCAAAGAAACGAGCAAGGAGATCTCATATGGGCATATTCAGGGTTAGTGTTCGGAGTGAGGGAATGTTCCCAAAATTCCCAGGAATATTCCAGCCACTCTGAGAATGTTCCCGAGGGAATATTCCCAAAATTCCAGGGAATTTTCAATGAAAATTCCCGGAATATTTCCAGTCTCATATTGATTTTTCTGACTGTTTTTTACTTTGAAAAGTTTCCAAGGGAATATTCCCAAAATTCCCGGGAATATTCCAAAATTCCTGAGAATTTTCATTCAAGATTTCTAGCAAAACTCTTACATTTGAATATTTCTCATAAGGCACCTAGGTAATCGCTAGTCCTAGTCTCGTTTTGGTTTTCTCATCTACTTTAGACTTTTTGTCTCCAGAGCGGCCAGTGTTGGACATAAAAGGGGTACCTAAGGGTTTGGACTTTGATAAGGTGTACCTAAGGGGTTGGACATTGATAAGTGCATTTACTGCTATGAAGGGGTGAGGATGGCTGCTCTCCTAAAGTTTAACTGTTGTGGGCTTGCTCTTCCCATTGAGCCGTTTTGCTCCTTCTGCTTGTCTACCTTCAACCCAAGGCTGTGAATGTGTAGCTATGCTTTTGCCATAAATCTGGTGAAATTTTACCCTAGATTACCAGAAGAGTAAAAAAAACCAACTTCCACCTACTTCTTTACGACTGTTGAACATTATGCAATACCTACACATCTTTGCAGCACCAGGTAGGTAATTCTACATGAAAATTCTACATTCTAGATGCAATTTGGAAATTAAAACATGATCTTTTTGTCACTTTGAAAAAAAATGAAAAATTGGAACAAATTATAATTTGTTGGCCCAAAGGCCAAAGCGTTTTGGTACAACTTCTGTGTATCTTTTGGTGTGCAGGTTAGACACAGTCCGCCCACGCAGTTCCAACACGAGCAGTCGGCAGGCAATTTCAACACAAGATTTCGTCAGTAAAAGCCTCCAAAACCAGACATAAGCCTGCAGTCGCGAACTCTTGATCATGCCATCATGCTCGTCAAGAAGAAGGAGCAGATGTTTATAAATTTTTACCAACAAGTCTCTGAGTCGGAAGCAGCCCCACACGATGATTCTAAAGGATCAAAACTGCTCACTGTTGAACGAACTCTGCTAAGTAGGTAGGTACCTAAATGTGTAGTATGATTTTTAAAATAGAAAATTTGTTCGAAAGAAAGGAAAATTGGAATTTAAAGAAGCCATTCGAAAACAGGCCAGGAATAACCAGGTTTAAAAATTCCCCAAAATTTACTCTGAAAATACGCCGCCCTAGATTCACCCTTCCGCATCGTAATTACCCGAGAAAATGAAAAAGGTACCACAGAATTCACAGCGGTGACTTTAACCACATTCATTAATAATTTTCAACATTTTGCTGCTTTCGTGCATTTTGCAATTTCCCACCAGCCTGTATCTGCTCTAGCGATAATGACGAAATTATTACTAATATCGAAACTGGCAAAATGTGATAAATTTTCAAAATAATTTTCAAAATTTGAATTTTTCAAGGAATATTCGCAAAATTCCTGGTAATGATCCAAAAATACCCGGGAATATTCCCAAAATTCCCAGGAATATTCCCAAAATTCCCGGGAATATTCACAAAATTCCTGGGAATATTCCCAAAATTCCCAATATGGGAATATTCCCGGGAATATTCCCAAAATTCCCGGGAATTTTCGTTTGTTCCCAAAATTCCCGGGAATATTCCCTCGAAAATAAATTCCCGGGAATTTTCGAACACTATTCAGGGTGAAGGGAAAGTTCGAATTAGCTACCTTGACATCAGGAACTTTATCACTTAAAAAAGAGTACCTAATCCATTCTATGTCTCAGAACTCATACCACAGATATACCTTTGGCAAGAGCCTTGAAAAATCGTAACTGTGCGAGAGAGTTTAATCTTTCGGGGTAGGATAAGCCATTACAAACATGAATGCCTCTAAGATAAGTTGAATTCTTTCAACCAAAAAGATGTTGCCATGTGTACTCGGTAGGGATGGGCGAATCTTGATTCGATTCGAGGATTCGATTCGACAATTGCGAATCTTGCCAGATTCGATTCGAAAAGATGCGATTCGAAAAATGGGGCAAGATTCGAACCAGGATTCGAGATTCGAAGGAAAGGATTCGAAATGATTCGATTCATGATTTTGCGATGATTCGAAAAATATTTGAATCGAATCTCAAATCTTTTAAAATTTCCAAACTGATCCACAGTCCCACAGGCATGCCACAACCTGGAACCAAACAGTGCTTGCAAGTGTCACTGAGCAATGCCCACAATAAAATTCACGTTTACTGTCCTGTATGACGGTGTGAATCATGATTCGATTCGAAAATTGCAAATCTGGCCAGATTCGATTCGAAAAGACTCTATTCGAGACATGTGGTGGGATTCGAATCCAGATTGGAGATTTCAAGTGAAGGATTCGATTCGAAAGGATTCGCTTCGAAATTGGACAACTGATTCGGATTCGATTCGAGATTCGAACCTCAGGGATTCGATTCGAAAGCCGATTCGCACAGCCCCAGTACTCGGAACTTGGATTCAGCACACGCTCTGGTCCCAACAGATGGAGCTGTCAAAACCAGATGAGAAATGTTGATATTTTGTGTGCAGCTTGAAAACAACCAAAGCAGCTCTGACAGCAATGCTCTGATAGATCGTTGGAATCCTATATTTAGGCCTAGCGAATAAGGGAAGAGATGGGCTGGTCTTAGGTTTGAAGGCCATCACTCTCAGCACTGCCTTTTGCTTTAAGAATAAAGGCTGAATCCTGTCAATATTTGTTGCGGACCAAGATTCAATGGCATATAAAAGTTTGCTATGAACCAATGAGAAGTACCACCTAAATTGTCCACAGAAGATAATTCGGAAGTGGTTTGGTGAAACATTGTTTCTTTGAGCGAGGGCAACCGAGCTCTTTTTCCTAGGTTCTCCTGATTCTGTAGCACTGTTTCTTGGATTTTGCCTGGTGCAAAATCAAAAATGGCATCCAATTGTGGAAAATGTAAAGGAGAAATTGACGATTCCTGTGAAGACTCCATTTTGTGCGACCAATGTGGCGACTGGTATCACCAAAGATGCTCGGGGCTGACGAAGAAGAAATTCTGTCAACTGCAGGACCAAAAGGATGCTAAGTACATCTGTCAGGAATGCACGATAGAGGTCCAAGTCACTACCCCAAAGCAGCGGGCTGGAGATGATAATGGGAAAGGTCAGCAGAAAGATAACGGGTTGCCTGGAGCTTCAAGTAAGGCAACGAAGACTGTATCCTTTTCTAATACAAAAGGTATTCTTGGTAATAGTGAGCTAAGGGATTACTTGGATGGTAAATTTGAATCTCTCCATGCAAAGCTCGACAATATATCAGAGAGAGTGTTTCAAATAGAAATTGAAAACAAATCCTTGAAAGAGGAAAATCAACAGTTGAAAGGAGCCATGAGGTCACTAGAAAGAAGACTCATGCAAACGGAGGACTATTTATACAGAGACGATTTGGAGATCTGTGGTCTACCATGCAAAGCGACAGATGATGTGGATGATTTGATCGACTCACTTGTTCGAATTGGGGAAGCAGTGGAGGTTCCACTGACAGCCTCAGATATCAGTACAGTCCACAAAATCCCTGTGAGGACTGGGCCAGCTAAACACATTGTGAGATTTACTAGGCGAATTGTTAAGGAGCGCTTTATCAAAAATTGTAAAAGGAACAAAATAAGTACAGCTTCTGTCGATAAGTTCAAACAACTTGAAGTTAAGCCAATTTATGTAAATGAGCATATGAATATTGTAAAGAAAGAGTTGCTAAGGAAGGTAAAAGTCTTTGGTAAAGCAAACAACTTCAAATACATTTGGTTTCGCAATGGTATAATTAACCTAAGAAAGGATGAAAACTCTGTAATAATAAGAATAAGAGATGAGTTTGATTTTTGTGATATGATGGAAAAACAGGTACAGCTTAACCATGGCTGAAATTACCAATGAATTTTAAAACTTAACATCCTTGCACTATAATTATAATGGGAATATAACCCCTGGGAATTTTGTATGCGACACTCTAATACTTCGTTAGCCTGCTTAACTTAAATATCCGTAGCATTCTAAGCATTTTGATGAATTTTGCGCATATATGACAGCGGCAAAAATCTCCCCAGAATAATATTGTCTTACAGAGATTCAACTATCTGAGGAGGCCAAAAAACTTGTATAAAATAATTGGATACAATTCGGAGGTTGCTCTGAGGGCAAATTCACGGCATGGAGGTGTAATGATCTACATACGTGACAACATACCATATGAATTTCAGGCTGAATCGTATGGCTGCTGTGAAATGATACGATCAACGTTATCACTAAAACACATCTCAAATAATGCCATACATATATATGGTATATATAGAACTCCATCGGCATATTATGGAGACTTTGTTGACTGGTTGGAAAATAAACTCGAGGAATCCCTCGAACTAAAATGCTATACCATAATGTTAGGAGACATGAATATCAATTTGCTCAAAGCAGATATGTACCCGAGATATGTACACACACTTGAAAGATACAGCTTAACAAACATCATTGATACCTTTACTAGAGAAGCAGAAAATGGTACAAAGACATTGATTGATCACATTTTGATGCAAAATAATATTGGGAATGAGGAGATATTAGTCACATCAGGCACACTCGATTGCGATATCACAGATCATATAATAACGTATGCAACTTGTGAAAAAGTCATCCGAAAGGACACACATGGTAAACAGGCAAACAGAGATGAATATGTTTACAAAGTAAATGAGGACAAAGTTAAAAGGGCCTTAAATGAAGTAAATTGGAAGTGGGAAGGGAGTCTCGATGTAGATGAAATTGCAGATAAGATAGAGTTAAATATTTTTAATGCCTTACAACAAGGCATCCATTCAAAGAAGAAGGGTAATAAAGAATGGAATAGATATAGTTTTAGGAAAGAGTGGATGAACATGGAAGTAATAAATTTGATAAAGCAAAAGGATAAAGCATACCTAAAATATAAGAATGATAAGTGCAACCTGAACCTATTTAACAAATACAAAATTTTAAAAAACAAACTTTCAACTAAAATAAAAGAGGTACGCTCAAATTATTACAAAAAACAATTGAAGACACCAAACAAACATGCGCAAGACATGGTCGCAACTAAATAAGCTAATGGGAAGATCCGGAAGGGCTATGCACATTCCTGAGGAAAAAAAAATGGAATAACTTGGATACATTATTGAATGATAAGAACCATATTGCAAATAATTTCAACGAAATATTTGTTAATATTGCTGCACATTTGTCACAAGGACTATGTTGGGGGCCCAGGCAAAAAAGCCATTGGACGTGGTAAACCCCGGTCAGGCATGCCATTTTTTGCCTCGGCAATTACCACGACAACAATAAAGTCGTCATGTTCTCTCACCGAGGCAGCATGCATCTTTTCCCAGCGAGGTGAACGGATGTAGGTTACACAAAAAAGAAACGAAACGTGGAATGCAAGTGCAAACCATTGGTGCATGAAGTGAATTTTTAGAAACCAATGTGGGTGTTGTCGATGGCAATGTCAAAAAAGAAAAAACAAACAAATAGCAACGAACCAGATCAGGTATGCAATGTGAAAATTCCACCGATGGCATCGTCCACAAGGTCGGAGATGATTTCAGCAGCAGGAAGATCATTGGATCACAAAAAACAGGCCCAAAACGGTGCACAATAATTGACAGCTCACCATAAATTTAATGTTTAATTATTCAATGCATGTAAAAATAAAGAGAACGAGAAAAAGGCATGGTTAGACAATGATCCTTGTAGAAAAGAAACTAAGCAGGGAATAAACAAGTAGCTACCTAATCAAGGTTGGAACCAACCTAATGAGGTAATACACTAAGCTTGGGCTTTATGGCAGATAAAAAACTGGTGTCAGATTTGTTCAACATGTCATGGGAAATTCCAAGCCTGTTCCAGAGAAACAGGAAATTGTTTAGGAATGAGAACCTAGCGACATTTTTTGACAGTGATGGTGGGACAAATGAAACGAGGTCACTAGCCCTCGTAGACCCTGTGTTTTTGATCAGGTTGCCACGGCATCCAGCCCAGCCACCTTCGCCTTTAATGCACTTCCGAAAGATGGAAAACCCTCTGAGCCTTCTCCTCATAGCAAGGGATTCCCAGCCTAGTTCCTCCCTGAGCAATGACACACTGGAATGAAAGGAGAAGTCCCCAGAAACAAACCTCACCGCCCTGCGCTGGACAGACTCAATTGCATCAATGTTGCATTGAAGATGAGGATCCCAGGTCGTTGTTGAGTATTCTAACAAGGAGCGGACCAATGAGAAGTAAAGTATTTCCTTAACCTTTCTTGAGGCGTGGGAATAGTGCCGGATAAGAAATTTAAGTTTATTTGATGCCCGTTTTACCATCTGAGTTATATGAGGGCCCCAGTTCAGGGTAGGGCTGAAATGAATGCCGAGGTATTTGATATTGTCTGGACGTGTCAACACAGAAGAACCAACGAGATAGTCTGAGATTGAAGGATATGTTGATGAAGCAAACGACATAACAGATGTCTTTGTGACATTGATACTCATTTGATTCTCATCACACCACTTAACAATGGAATCAAGGTCATCCTGAAGGGCTTTGCAATCGGCTTGAGACCTGATAACTCTGTAGAGGACAATATCATCTGCAAACAGCCTGATATTTGAGATGATATTATCTGCCAAGTCATTAATATAAATGAGAAAGAGGAGAGGGCCACACACCGAGCCCTGAGGAATGCCACTTGTGAGCGGGTGGGGTTCTGACAGATCACTGCAAAGAAGAACCTGAAACTGCCTATCTGAAATAAAATTTGAGAGCCACAAAAAAAGATTTTCAGGAATGCACAGCCTAGATAGCTTCGATAGAAGAATAGGAATTGAGACTTTGTCAAATGCCTTGACCAGGTCAATGAAAATTGCATCAGTCTGACTGGACTTTCCAAGAGCAGTGGCAATGTCATGCACAAAACTGGTGAGTTGGGACTCGCAAGAGAATTTGCTCCGGAAGCCGTGTTGATGATCAGAGAAGAATTTTTGACCCTCAAGTAACTTATATAAATAGCCAGCTACCATTTTTTCCATAAGTTTAGCTGAAGAGCTGATGAGACTTATTGGTCGGAAGGAGGCAGTCGAGAGAGGCTGGCCACCCTTAGGCAGTGGTATCACAACACTCATTTTCCAATCGGGTGGGATTACATTTTGGGCAAAGATACTGAGAAGAGCACAAAAAGGAATGTTTTAAGTTTGTCACAGTGGTTCTTAAGGAATGCCATAGGAATGGAATCAATGACATTGAAAGTGGAATTTTTTGATGCTTTGATTGCTTTAACCACCGCTTCCAGGGATACCAAATCAGCATCCCGGAGAAAAGTATGAGCTCGGTTGTGGGTGGCAGTGGAGGTGACATCAATTTTTGGGTTTAGATAATTTTTTAGAGCCAAAGCAAAACAGCTACTTGGCCCAGCATTGGCAGAGAGAGCATGACTGGAGGTTTTGCTATTGTGGAATTTCCAAAACTGTTTTGATGTGATTACGTCATTGATAGCAAGTTTCTGAACAAATCGTGCCTCAATTGAATTCAGATTGTTTTGGTAATCCTTCAAAGCTGCAGCATAAAGAGGGAAGAGATTTTGGTTTGAGGAGCAGGAAGAGAAAAGGTGCATCATTTTTAAGTATTTTCGGCGAAGACTGGCATTAAACCAAGGTGGGAAGGACAGATTTCTCATTTTTACTGGTTCCCTCTTTGGGATAAAGTGTTCAATGGTCAAAGTGCAAATTGTCTTGAACTCAGTCCAGAGCTGGTCAACAACAGGATCAAGATTGCAGAAGTCAAGGATAGCAAAGTCAAGTAACCTATCCACTGCATCTCTGTCATATTTGTCAAACTGGTATGTGTGGCCAAGGTCATTTTGGAATGACGGGAGGGAGGGTGGTGCACAACAATCAACCTGGAAGCAGGCATTTATCATAAGATGGTCGCTCATACCTGCGAAAGCTTTAATTGATACAACTGTCGATTGGGGACAATGAAAAATGAGATCAATAGCTGTGCCAATGGTCGGCAAAAGCATGTCTGTGGGACGAGTAACAATATTCACAACTTGGTCCAGAGAAAATCCGTCACACAGGCGCTGCAATCCCTCAGGATATACACAGTCTGATGGGCAAGGAAGGACATTGAGATTGAAGGACTGTCAAGCAAAGTTTGCTTTGCCCAAAAGTACATGGAAGCTTTAACTCTGAGGCCAATAAAAAAAAAAAAAAAAAAAAAAAAAACAATGTGGTTTTGTGAGATTTTTGAGAGCTTCGTTGCAAGCGGATAATTTCAATTGCTTGCTGGAGATTTTTAAGTGTAACAACAAACAAAAAAAAACAACATGGACTGCACGCCACTGGGCATACACAGAAAGTCAACAAACACAGGACTTTCTGGTTTTAATTTTCTCCAGTAGGCAAAACATTTCAATTAAAGGCAGTCAACAACATTTTGATTGCCAGGTAGGTAACACAAACCCAAACTCCCTAGTCGTTGCACAGTGTTGTTTTGGCGATTGGAGGGAATAAAATAGAACAGGCCACCTAGGGCTGAATAAAGCGCTGAACCAACGTTCCTGACTGCTGCTAAGAGAAGGGGTTGGTTTTTTTATTTCAATTTCAATTCAATCACCAATAGAATGTCACTCATTGAAATGATTTGCAATTATCAGAAATTCACAGCAGTTGACAAGGCGGTTGTGCAATTGTTTATACGTAGCAGTATTTTAATATCATGATTAGGGATCATTTGTTAGGAACGTCCTTGGTAGTTTCAGGTTAGGCAGGGGCGGACTGGCCCACCGGGCGATAGGGCGATCGCCCGGGGGGCCAAGATGCCGTCTGGGGTCAAAAAATCTGGATAATTTTGCCTGTCGGACGTCTTCATTTTTCTTCCCTCAATTGGACTCGATCCTGATTGCATGCATCCCTTCTGAACGGCTTATTTTTTGACATCTCAAAACTCATCTTTGCGCTTTTCACAAACGTGTTTGGGCATTTTGCTGTTGTTCTGCGCATTCTCGCCTTCTTGGTCTGGAAAACTTGCCTTCACTCGAAAGCAAAGTTCGCTCGTCCCGCATCCGTTTGGTGCTGTATTATAATGGGCCAGTTCGCCTCCATTGCAAAACAAACTGCCTGCATTTCTACAGGAGCAGTATGCCTGCAAGGAGCTTTTGGAATTTCCTCAAATTGTCAAAAAATATTCCCCCAATTTGCCTCAAATTTCCCCAAAAACAAAAGGTCACTGTTGTGCACCTTTTTCCGAAAGAATAAATGTTGGACAAAAATATGATGTCATGAAAATGTGAATTGTGTCATGTGTGTGAATGGCGATGTGTGAATTTGCGATTCAATTGTATGTTGCGATTTGCGAATCGGAATGGAGCATCGGCACATCGCGTCGGCTGCAAAAGCCAAAATGTGAAGTCCAAAATGCGACATGACACAAGAATGGAACGAAAGCGAAAAAGCCGCAAAAACCGAAAAAAAAACGAACAAAAAACAGAGAAAAATAACCGAAACAAAAATCCCCATGTTTCCTATTCTTGCAAAATCCACTTGCGTTGTTGGTGGACAGAAATTGAAATTTCCCCAATGATCGATTTCCCCGCAGACCTTCCACAAAATGTGAAATTTCCCCAAAAGTGGGAAATTTTTCCCCATTCGGCCACACAGTACAGTAGTTGGCAGGATACCATTCTTCCAATCCAACAATGTTCTTTTTTTATGTGTTGCCAATGCAGGGCGGGACCCTGCCTCCCCAGTCACTGTTCCAGCAGCTCGGGAACCGAGACCAACCGTTTCCGGGGCCGGGAACACCGCCGAAAACGATGAGAGTCATATTCTTGATTTTCGTTTTTCCCATTTCGTTTTTGTCATTTTAACCGCATTATTTTTATGACACAGCGCCTAAGAATTTATCTGGATCCCAGCCCCTGCCCCCTATGCCCGAATCTCGATAATAATATGCAAGGATGGAATCCGAAAAATTGGGTAAACATGTGCCCCCATAAACTGCTCTTGTTTCTGTTTCTTTTTAGAAACGTGGTAAAAAAGAAACAAATAAAGGTCATTTACTCTTGCAGTCATTTTACTTGAACAACGACAGAGGTGGGCATTTAAATCCAATCAACTGCAACGACGGCCTGTCTGTTGCATTCCTGAAAAAGATATTGTGATTTTATTTCACAGGAGTAATGATTTGATTTGAACCACGATTTCCATGTTTCCACCTTTAAAATTACAATGAACTTTCCCAATCTCGCGAAATTGCCAAAAATGGACCCATGCATATTATAGGTTGGATTGTGTTGGGCAAAACCTAGCTGACGTTAGTGCACATTTTTTTCCCAATCCACTTCCGCGGACAGCAGCATCGCAACAGCCAATCACGTCGTCTCAATTTGTGACGTCATCAATTTTCGCATTTTTGCCTTGCCACCGCTTTTTGCCATTTGGCGTGTTTGCCACCGCTTCGCAACTCTTTCTGGGGTCGCAACAGGGTTAGGTAAGGTCAGGTTAGGTTAGGTTAGGTCAGGTTAGGTTTGGTTAAGTTGGGTTTTGAAAATTGGATGTTGAAATTGGCTGGAATTCCCAACAACCAATCAGAGACGCGCATGCGGAAGTGGATTGGGAAAAAAATGTGCGACGTATCCAAATCTAACCATCAATGCATGAATCCCCTTGACGGGTGTCACCAACGAATAGATTGCCATCCCCTGTAAGTATGGTGTCTGCCTACGCTGTTGGCTTTCAAAATCTTTCGAGACAAATTTGAATTATGCAGTTTTTTCAACTGGACACGCAAAGTGCGGCACTGGTCACCGACCATGCCGGTCAACTTTATCATAAGAGGATTCAACGAACTTTTAATTGACGTCTTCTTCAAGAAGCTGACACGGAGATGTCAATGTTAATCATTTCATTGTTGCTTGAGATGTTTTAAATTATGGAATTCATTTTCATTTTTGAAAAAGGCAATCATTCACTGTTGTAAAGTGGTTACGTGGTGACAACATTAAATTTGCAATTTGCTTGCTGCAAATAAACTAACACTGAATGAAAATGGGGGCCAATTTATCGGCAGCCCGGTGGGCCAACTGGTAGCCAGTCCGCCCCTGGGGTTAGGTTTGGTGGAAAACATCATCTGATTGATGGTTCCTGACCTAACCCTCACCTAAAGGTGAGGGTTAGGTCAGGAATGATAGGTCAGGTTAATCCTATCATTAGGTACCATAGCAGGACAAACAGGTTCTGAATTTTAGTCACACACCCCTGTCAGCTTTCTGGTCTCGTATCAAGATTGATCATATCAGCACAACACTGACTGAGATCATCCCTCGCCCTCAAGAGGATTTTTATCGAGTACCTAAAAGAAAGGCAGAAAAAAACAGCTAAAAGGCTGTCTGAAGAACGAAAGCTGGAGGTATTTTAGTTCTTCCGACCTCCTTTTAGCAGTTTTTCCACCTTTTACATCTGTGACCATGCCAACTGATTATTTAAAAGATCTAGATGTAGGGTTTTTATCCATTTTGATGTGATTTTTACTATGAACCAGGAACCACTTTGTCATTCACTCTTCAATGTTGATATAATTTTAAACGAATGAATTAAAAATGACTGAAAACACACAAAAAAAAAATAATGGGGCAAAATATGTTCACATTAAATTAAAGCCCCCTAGAAAAAAAACTATAGTTGGAGACCACAGGCATATAATAATACCTCATTTCCACTGGCTGGTTTTTGTACTGCAGTATGTACTACAGTACATACTACAGTATGAAATAGGTGGAAACGCATTTTTGATGAAATCAAATTTTTTGAAATTATACCTACTGTAAAGGCATAGGTACTGTAAGTGGCCCTTTGCAGGGTAACAGTTTACAATACCGCCCTACCACCCGAACCACCGGAGCCACCCGAACCACCGGAGCCATTTTTCCCACCGGAGCCACCCGAACTGGCTCCGGTGTTCGCCACTGTGGTTCGGGTGGAAAGCCCCGTCCGGGTGGCTGCGGTGACACAACAGGTTCCGGTGAATTCGCGGCTCGGGCGCTTCGGTGGTAAAATGGCTCCGGTGGTTCGGGTTGCAGGGCGGTATCGTGAACTAGCACCATAAAAAATACTGTTGCCATAAAAACTGTTGGCATTCGTGCAAGGTGTGATCTACCATCTTCATATGTGTGATTTCATGGTCAGATCAGGTAAAGACATGATCGAATCTGTTCGGTTATCGATGGTGTCGGTTGTTGGTTAGACCTGGCCTAGCTAAATCAGCTAACCTAAAATCTCATCATTTTTTATTTTTATATTTTGCACGTTTTTGTTGATCCATGAGGATCCATGAGATTTGCCATGGCACAAATCATATGTGCATTCTCCTTCGGCGAGGTATTGTGAATGAGGTCGGAAAGACAGACAAAGTGGCCAGTCTGTTATTCCTTCGAATGGGACTTCAATAAGGAGGTCCCGTGTGCAGCATCACACTGCGCACGTTGAAAACACCTTGATGCAGGTCCAACAGAGGCCGGGCAGGTTACAATCACAGAAACCACACATCTACAAGACACGTCTCTGCCCTGCAGAGCATGCTCTCTTCGGGAATACTTGCGGGTTGGCATGTACCGTAAAACCAATCCGAGCCGCTTTTGTTGAATGTAGAGCGGAGTTGGGCAACGATTATGGGGCATTGTTCTCCTTGCGAGTCCAAGGTGTGCAACAAGTTCATGCCGAGCCACCAGCCGCATGGTTGTCTGCTCATAATGGCAAAGATGATGATGGATTTGTTGAAAAAATTCGGTTACAACAAAAATCGGCTAAATTGCCCCCAAAATGCTCAATTTGGATCACTTTGACAAACATAAATTAAAACAAACATACACAACATGCATACATTTGGCAGTTTTGCATGGTGAGTTGGACCATTTACGACAATTTATATGTGAAATGTTTATGGCTAAGTCGCGCTAGAAATGAATTAGCCGGTCATTTTCTGAAATTGGGCTTCCGCTTCGGCGGTATACCACCCGAACCACCGGAGCCACCTGAACCACCGGAGCAGCTTTCAACACGCAGCCACTCGAACCGTGAATCCACCGGAACCTCCGGAGCCTGTTGAATCACCGCAGCCACCCGAACGGGGTTTTCCACCCGAACCACAGTGGCGAACACCGGAGCCGGTTCAGGTGGTCCCGGTGGGAAAAACGGCTCCGGTGGTTCGGGTGGCTACGGTGGTTCGGGTGGTAGGGCGGTATTGTAAACTGTTACCCTTTGCAGTATATACTACAGTACAGTGCTGGGGGTCTACTACAGTATAATTTTCTCAGGCGTTTTGATGTCCTTTCTTCTTTTTTCAGTTTATTTCTCCACAGTTGCTGGATCTTGGCTTGCATTTCATGACTTTCTTCAGGTCCTACCCAATTATTGTTCATCTGAAAAAGCCATTGTGCTTTTTTTCTGTGTGGTCATTTGAACCCAACCTAAATGTTGTGTTCGAACTTCTGTCCAATGCAAAAATCTTGGCTTGTTGTTCAAAATTTGAGTTTCTTTTCTCTTTTTTTCAGTTCCAGTCCTATGCCTTGGCAATGCAGATCTTTGTTCATTTCTCTGATTTTGGCCTTTCAATATCTGCACAAGCATCTACAAACGGGCTCCACTAAAATGCTTAAAACACTCAGTGTGTCCTTAATGCTTAACAATTATTCAGAGATGTCCAACTTTTTTTTTTCAAATTTTCAACTTTAGCCGATGTGCCAATTTGGGGTGTGTGATGTCGATTGCAAAAAACTCTTCATATTCCAGAATATTTCTATTCTCGATTCAGGGGCTATTTCGATTCCGATGCCTCGATTCCCAACAATCCGATTGGATCGATTCCGATTCTCAGGAATCCCACACCCTAGAGGTGTGCGATTTCCCGGTGTAATAGGGGAAGCACACTGCGGGTGCTCCGGGATTTCTGAAGGACTTTTCATTTTTGTTAGCTTAAAGTGTCAAGCATAGGTATCTGCAAAAGAGTGAAGATTCATAAAAAAGAGTTTGACATTCCTGCTGAAGTTTAAAAAATTGTGGAGTATTTTTGTGAATGTTGTGTTTTGCAGATTTTGTTACCTAAACATAAATAATTGTTGAGCGGAAAGCATTTTTGTTTCCCGTTTTAGTCGGACCCGACATTGGCATATAGGTATTCCAGTCTGCAAAGCACCACACTTATTCCCATCTTGCTGGAGTGCCACAAGCCTGCGTTTGGCTAGTGGCAGGTCCATAACCACAGCACTCAGCAGGCAATCCTGCCTAGGCCTAGAAAAATCTAAATGACACCTAAAATGTGAATATAAACCATGTCACAGTTGCAAAATAAAGGAACTCAAAAACACGTCATCAGCATTGGGACTGGAAGAACATTTTGCATGAGAAAAGTCTTGAGAAAAAAGCAACCACAACGTAATAGGTAAATATGCAATGACACACACTTTTCGAGTCCCAGTGGAAATGCCTAATGACAAAATGTACTGTAGTAGTTGGTGCCAAAAAACACCATACTACAGTATCCATACTGTAGGACATACTACAGTACAAAGACCAGCCCGTGAAAATGAAGTATAAAGCCATTGAACAGTGGTAGGATTATCCGGTTCATGCGTCGGATGATGCGGTGGGCCTGGAATGTGACTGAATGCAAGCGATGGATACCTAGCTACCAAGCTAGCAAACAATAGGGCTCTGCGAATCGGCTTTCGAATCGAATCCCCAAAGTTCGAATCGAACCCAAATCAGCTGTCCAATTCCAATTTCGAATCGAATCCTTTGGAGTCGAATCCATTTCTTTGAATCTTGATTCGAATATCACCATATTTTTCAGATGTAGGTAATCTTTTCGAATCGAGATTTACGAATCGAATCAAGATTCGCATGGCCCCACAGTTAGTAAATGTGGATTTTATTGTAGGCATGACTCAATAGATGTTCATAAGCACAGTCTGGTTCCAGATATAGGCGTGCCCACTGGATTGTGAATCAATTTGGAAATTTGGGATGATTCGAAAAACATTCGAATCTCGAATCGTTGCAAAATCTCAAATTGAATCCTTTCATTCGAATCCCACCACATTTTTCAAATTGAATCTTTTCGAATCGAATCTAGAAAATTATGATTTTCAAATCGAATCACGATTTGCACAGCCCTAGCAAGAAACCAATTACACCACATTGATTTGGAGGAAAACTCTATATCTAATTGCGCAAAGTACCCAGCATAATACGAAGGAATTCTTATGTTGCATCAAGATTGATCTCGGTGAATATCTATCAACAACTCCTCAGATTGCACAAGTGCACGGAAGAAGTGGAGTGAATTCAGTCTGGTTGAATTGGACAGCACAAACACATTGAAAGCATCATACGTGAGTGGTGGCCTTTTGCTCATTCTGTCCTCTGTACTTCAGTCTGATTCCGATTCCAGGAATCGGGGCTCGATTCCGATTCTGCACACTCCTACCTACCTGCCAGTCACATCCATGAAAACCATATCGGAGTGGAGGTAGTGGATATTCAGAACATGGAGTCTGAAACTTCCAAGAAGTTGTGCTCTGAAAGAAGCAAACAATCTTACGTGGGTGCTCACTATCTGTCAGCCATTTGACATTTCTGCTAAACTCCAAATCCCATTTTGCCCAATGCTCTCAGCGCAGAATTAAATTACGGTAGGAACTCAAAGATAGTAGGTAGTTGCTTGACCAGATCTCTGTAGTGGCTATGATTATGATCGCCTAAGTCAAGCAAAAGCAAGTTTATGGATGAGTGTGCTGTTGCATTTGAGGCAGATGATGATTCATTGTACTGAGATATGTATAATCCTCCACTTTAAGTGGGCTTTGTAAGAATCCACACATGCACTTTTAAGTCCAGACTGGCTAATATGCTAAATCTGCTTGTCCTGTTTTTTTTTCTTTTTTTTTACTGCCGGCGCAACCGCAAATCCGATGAATCGGAGTAACCGCGCCGTGAAAATAAAAAGAACAGTCCCCCAAGTGGGAGAAGTCGGGCCGATATTCCACATTGCATCCCAGATTTGAAAAACCGAGTTGGTTTTTGGGTGTGGGTGCAAAAGGGAGAATGATTGAAGGAGGTGCAAAAATGGTAAGGCAACAAGGCGAGAAGAAAAAAAAATGTAAACAAGAGCATACCATCTCAACACGTCGTCGTTTTCATGACGAAAAAAGAAACTCCATCCAGTGGTTCGTCACGGTTGTCAAATTGCACAAAAAGTGACAGCATGGTCACCAAAACAAAAACACATGTCCAAACATGATAATCACAAATTCAGTCATAAAATTCAATTGATTCGATTCGTGCAAGAATAGAAAAGAAAATTACCAATTAGGCAGACTGAATTTTTACGTTAACTACCTATGGGTCTGTATTCTACCTACATGCCAAATTTAAACATGATTGCAAGCTACCTAGGTATCTACTATTTTTCTCTTTTTTCGCCTGCCCCGATCCTACTCACAAAAAAGCTTCGTAATTAAGCGAGATGTTGACTGCATTGAAAAATGAATGGGCTTTCTTCCTGTCAAACAAGGTTTACCTGCAAGCAACTCCACAGATGATGCATCGGAGTGAACCTGGGAGTTCTCGCGCCGCAGCGGTAAGTAGACCCTCCCAGTCCAACTCGTCAGCATAATCAACAGAGCTACCTACTTGGGATCTGAAAGTTAATCATAGTTGAGATGTTCACTTCAGCCCAAGAAACAAACGAGCATCTTTTATGGGTGAGGAGGGGATTTCTGATTGGTAATACAAAACTCAGATAGGCAGCCTGGACCTAGTGCGCACCACAATGCAAAAATAGGCCACTGCCATCATTTATTTTCGTGGGTAGGTACCTACCATGAGTAACGAGGAAAGCAGGAACGAGGAAAGCATGAAATTAAAAATAATAAAAAATAAAAAAAAAATTTTGAAAATACACCAACATAAAAATAAATACCAACATGAATACCTTAATAAAAACAAATTTTCAAGAAAAACAAAATAAACAAGTAGACATGTAAAAACCTAGGGGCTCAAAAAAAAATAAATAAATACATCAAAGTATAAGTCCAGGGAAACAATCACAGCAGAAAAGTACCTAGGCCTACATCTCCATCTGTTCGAAGATCGATCATGAGCATGGTGTACTGTTGACCTTACAAGTAGCTGCCTGACATGATCACGAAAAGTGGGACCCTTCATTGTAAGGCAGTGTGGAGTGAGATTTAGACTATTCCATAGGAAAATAGAGCCAACAAAGAAACTGTGTCTGTCCAGGTTACCGAATGTGCAAGGGATTTTCAATGAAAGGTTTTTACATTTTCTTGTGGAGCCGGTGTTTAGACTTGGACGCAAACACGTTTCTGCCCACCCACTTCTGTCAAGGATGCAATTTCTGAGAATCTCAAGAGCATGTAACTTCCTCCTGAGCTCAAGAATCCTGTTGCTGGTGATCGCAAGGGTTGCAGGTTTGGGTAGAAAACAGCTTCCTGATACCGAATCTAAGTCTAACTTACCCAACCTCACCATGCCAGCAGGAGAAGCAGTTTCAGCATTATACTTACCTACCTACATGCCTTTGGGTGAATGGAAAGTAAAGTGGATGGAAGCAATCACCAACTTCACTGCCACTTAACGTCACAGATTCGTCTTTGTAGGTGTTGTGTGTGACGTGTGTGACAGAAATTGTCTCATCTTTGATCCCATTTGACTGCTGTCCAATTCTTTGGTCTTCACGACGATATCGTTTCGGCTCCAATCACAGAAGCCTCATCAGGTGTATGGAAGTATCATGCACACAGGCTCACAAAGTCGCAAGCTGCAAGGATGAACTGGGCAGCGGTCAAATGGGATCAAAGGTGAGACAATTTCTGTCAACCATACCCTGTCCAAAGAATGTGTATCTTTTCATCGGTATTTCGCATATTTCCCACATTGTTTCGATACCAATCTATCTAATACCTATCCTGCAAGTACCTACTGAATATAGGCCTATGCCTGTTTTCGTTTTTTTTTTTCTTTTCCTTCTTGGTGGTGGTAAATCCTGCATAATGTAGGTACTACCTACACTATGATAAATTGTCCAGAGTTTACATTATGTAGGTACTTGATAAATTGTCCAGAGTTTACATTTTTGAAACAAACATGTGGCGCATGAGAGAGATTGGTGTGGGCGTGATGTTTTTGATGTAGGTACCTAGGTATTTCTTGGCATTTCGCACTCTCCTTTGCTTTTGCTTATCTCTGATTTACTGGTTTTCCAACTCCCAGATTCACTTACTGCATGTGATGGTATGCTATTCTCGGCCGGTTGTTAAATTGCCAATTAGCTTTGATGATTTTTTATTGAAAATCCTGCCCAGTACACACAGCTGTATTTTTTTACACACTTTTATTAAAAACAATTGTGTTGGCATTGTGAAAAAGGGGCACACCAATGGCCTGTTAATTTTTCGCCAATGATAATGGCGGGCGATAGCTCTCACCAATGCAATATCTCATTGTTCCTGTGGGAGACAATGAACATTTATGCGTCCGGTGTGTTTGAAATCACCTGAGGCATGGAAGGTGGTTGATACAATGATAAGGAATGGCCAGTTAACTTAGTCTTTGCAGGATTATTGCAGCAATGAAAAAAAGAAATTGCCTCGCACATCCCGTCTAGGCACTGAGCTGATGCCCCCACATGTAAAAAAAGTGAAAAAAAAATAAAAGTCAAATTCAAAGGTGGCATCATGGAAAAATCAATTCTTTGGTTCAAAAACTACAAGAAAAAACCATCTCCACACTTGCCTCACAATAAGCCTACGGATGGACACATGGCCCCACACTAGTCAGTGAGACAGCGAAATCGATCCGCATAGTGAGTTTTTGTTTTTGTTCCTCTCTTGGTTTGTGGTGGAAGCAAAGCACAGCAACTTCTTTCCAACATATTTTTAATGTGTAATATATTCAATAGCAAGAATTTTGTCAGAAATTTTAACTGAAAATTCTCGGGAATTTTGGGAACTTTCTCGGGAATATTCCATCGAAAACTTTTCAAAGTCAAAAACAGTCAGAAAAATCAATATGAGACGAAATATTCCCGGGAATTTTCATTGAAAATTCCTGGGAATTTTGGGAATATTCCCTCGAGAACTTTCCCAGAGGGGCGGGAATTTATGCCCAACGCTAGTTGCACTGGAGACAAAAAGTCTAAAGCAGATGAGAAAAACAAAACTAGTACCAGTGATTACCAACCTAGGTATAGGTAGGTATTTTATGTGAAATATCCAAAAGCAAGAATTTAGTCAGAAATTTTAACTGAAAATTCCCGGGAATTTTGGGAATATTCCCGGGAATTTTGGGAATATTCCCGGAAATATTCCCTTGGAAGCTTTTCGAAGTCAAAAACAGTCAGAAAAATCAATGAGACTGGAAATATTCCCGGGAATTTTCATTGAACAATATGAGACTGGAAATATTCCCGGGAATTTTCATTGAAAATTCCCGGGAATTTTGGGAACATTCCCGGGAATATTCCTTCGGGAACTTTCCCAGAGGGGCGGGAATATTCCCGGGAATTTTGGGAATATTCCCGGGAGTATTCCCTCACTCCGAACACTAGTTACAATCTGCAACATGTTCAAGTTATTCGCCTAATTTACAGTTGTCTCGTCGAAAACAATGGGGTGCAATGACTGGCCAATGCAAATCAGGCCAAGTTCCTGCGTATTTTGCAAAATTTCATGATGCCTGAGCTCTTGCCGCAAACCTGTTTAGGACGAATTTGGTTTATGCAGGATGGCACGCCGTCTCTTCTCACAGTTAATTGGCATCCATCATGGTTTGGTCAGGATTTTCTTCACCGCTGGGTTGGGAGACGAGATTTCATCGAGTAGGATCGGTCTCTAGATCTACCCCGTATGAGTTATTCCTGTGGGACAGAACAAAATTCCAAAAGTTTACCCAAAACGACCTTGCGACCACAACTGGTTGCACCAACTAATCACAGCGGATGTGGCCGCAATGGATCAAGCCATGCTGCATCCAACCTTCATTAACTTGTCACAAGCCCAGAGAACAGTATACACTGCAATGGACGCTATATCGAACCGTTTATACCAGGAAATTTGAGAAAACACAAAGTATATAGTTAATTTTGAAACACCCTGTATATCTGTGTGGCAATTAAACAGAATGTCCAAGTTGCAAAATGAGGCAGGTACCTACAACAATATAATCACATAAATTGGGATTAAAAAAAAAAAAGACAGTTTTCTACTCAAGTTTGTTACGCACGTAGAAAATAGGCTAGTTTTCTACGTTTGTTTTCTATGATGTACACGATTCAGGAAATGCTTTTAGAGAGCATCTTCTCTTTATTGTGTACTCACAATCACATGTACGCTGCAGTTGTGTATGCCTCATTGGACCAGGGTTGAGCATAGGGGGGGGGGTAGGAGGGAGCTGCCCCTCCCTGGCCTTCGCCGAGGTTACCCCCCCCCCCCCCGCTACTGCTAGCCTTTCTCCGAGGGTACCCTTGGCCGAAGTCCTGTGTGTGCCCTGTCTGTGCTGATGCAAAGTCCAGCATTTCTCTTCTCTCCATCTTTCTCTTGTCTTACTTTTTGTTTTGGTGGAGGTGGCTCACCATTTATAATGCAATGTTGATCTGGGAAAGTGGCTCATCTGGCATTAAGAGGTACGGATAACAAATGGCAACATTCTGTTTCTTTTGAACTTTGTTTTGATTTGCTGATGATGGTAAAATGACACAAAAACTCAACCCAGAAAGACATGTCCAACAGGTTTTTCCTTGCTCCATCTATTGCGACTGCCGAACCTCCAGGATTAGAAAATAGGACTTGAAATGTC
>JASGXE010007090.1:0-29011 GCA_030068105.1 Sinentomon sp. SZTP_YWyxl | reverse complement strand
AGTTCCGAAATGTGCAGATCTGCGGTCGAGAGAACCGAAAAGTTTTTTCGTTGATAAGGGAATTGACAATCACAGAGCTGCGGGGGGGGGGGGGGGGGGGCAAGGGAAAAGAAATAGATAAACGTCCTCACGAAACCCAAGGTTTGTTTTCATTTTGGACGTAAGGGCGAAACAAAATGTGATGTGACGTTGGGATTGGTCATCATGATTTCAATACCCAAATAAAGTGGCAACGTGTCGAACCTGAAAAATTGCGACCACTGAAAACATCCGTGATTGAAAATTCATCCAACGCAACAGTCGTAACCTAGACATCTCCCCCAATTCAATTCAATTTGATTTTAATAATTGCAGTTATCGCAATGATCACTTGCACAATAAGGAAAAACCCATCGTCAACGAGAATGGTGAAAACATGCAGAGAGGGAGAGGGGGAGAGAGAGACAGGGAAATAGAGATGTGGAGGGAGAGAAAGGGACAGATGCGACCTTCGGATGACAAATATCGTTCAATCAGAAGGCATTATATCATGAAACTGAGAGAAATCAAAGAGGAGGCTGAGCAGCGGCAGAATCCGCTTGCTTGAAAAACAGTGAAACTTGGCATCTGGGAATATTCCGATCAAGAAAATTTCACTGCACATCCTTGAACACCATTCCCTCCACCACTCTACCAAGAAAATATCAGTTGCTTATGACAGGAATCGAGAGGTTGAAGACCCAAATGCCAGCATTCCCACAAGAATTGTGCGATGCGCTTGCGCTGTATTTCAAAAAATCTGGGAGATCATTTAAAAAAAAAAAAATCTTTTCCGGGCCAGGAAATATCAAGGTGCCGTGCCGACTTGGGCTCAAAGCCTTTGGCTCATCATTATCGCATTGATTCTAAAATGTGCTTAGTTCTTTGCATCGTGTGATATCTTGCTTTTTTATTCACATGGTTCTTGACTGACACTTAGAATTGTGTTCAATTTTTGTCTTTCACTTAAAATAATGGCACAATCGATCATTTTTGCTATCCTTTCAAAATGTACTTTTATGCTGCACAAATTCATTGCGAAAGGCCTGGCTTTTCTCTTTTTTGTATGCAAAAAATGTTGAAAATAAAAATAACGGATTGTGTAGTGTGCACACCGAGATATCTACTGATATCAGGGTCACAACCTGCCCACCTAGCTCAAGAACGTTTCAGTTTTGGCAGGTGGAAAGAAGCCACACCATTTCAGATGAACAGGTGTACATGTTCCGTAGGAAAGGCCCAATAGATCACGCCATAGGTCTTTTTGCATTGTGCTGCCTCTTTCATGTGTTGCACTCTTTCACCGTTGCACTTCATCTGTTGCAGTAAAGAAAATTTCCTGTGATGTGTGGGCCTTGTAGCCATGCTTATCTCGTAGCCCTTTCTGACTTCATGTTTCTTCTTTTTTTTTTCAGAAAGCCCACCAAGAAGTCCACCTGTTGTTATTCCAAATTGGGAGCCTGAGATAAAGTTGGAGGAATATTCTCCCACGGATCAGCTGCAAGAAGTGCAAAATAACTCCCCTAGTTCTTACGAAGCATGCCAAAGCCCAAATATCCAGGACCCATTTGTTGAGGTCATTGGCCCCAACTCGACAAATCGGGACACTGTTCAGCAGCAAAATGGAAAACCAGCTAAAACCAGAAAGGTTCTTAACTGTGACAAATGCGACTACTCGTCGCAGTACATACATCACTTACGGCGACACCAATTACGTCACTCTTCTCCTGATAAGCCATTCAAATGCGACCAATGTGATTACAGTTCAAACCAGGCACTGTTATTACAGCGACACCAAGTTCGTCATTCTCCGAACAAACCATTCAAATGTGACAAGTGCGATTACAGTGGAAAGCAGCGTGACGATTTACACAAACACCAAGCCTGCCACTCGTCAGAAAAATCATTTAAATGTGATATGTGTGCATACAGTTCGAAGCACGCAGGTGTCTTGAGAAGGCATAAAAAACTAAGTCATTCGTCAGAAAGGCCACTTCTATGTGACAAGTGTGAGTACAGTACAAAATATTCTGATAATTTGAAAAGGCACCACCAATCCCGTCACTCATCAGAGAGGCCATTTAGATGTGACCAGTGTGAATACAGTGCAAAGTGCCCTGATGACTTGCGAAAGCACAAAATGACTCACGCTTCAGACAGGCTGTTCAAATGTGACCAGTGTAAGTACAGTGCAAAATATCCAAGAAACTTACAATCACACCAAAAATGCCACTCTTCGGAGAGAAAATGTAAAGTTAGGAAGGATTCCTTCATTGAAAGCCATTCTGAAGTACCATTTGATGGGGAGGATTACCTTTCAACTCTTTTTCTTTTTTCATCGTAGTTGAAGTATTGTACTGGACAGGTGCTGCCATATGGCTCATTCTTTGTATAGTAGGGTCGTTACTTGTTGTTTCAGGTTTTTTGCAGTGGGAAATAATCAGGGAATAACCTGGGCACTGACACAGCCCAGTGATTGCGGTGCCGCAGTCCCAGAGATTTTCCAAAGAGCAGAGCCCCTGACGGGGGGTCTGGGGTTGTGAAAACGTATGCTGAGTGGATAGAAAAAAGCTGAATAAATTATGAAATTGAAGTTCATTATCAGTGCACTATTCATGTTCTTCAGGTCAAATTTCACACCAGGTCGAGCCAAAAGATATGCTGTAGAGCAAACGAGATGGTTGAGGGGCTTTCTCGTCAAGGGGCAGTTGTCCCCATGCCCCTAAATGATGTCCCCGTGAAAGACATGAACCTTTTCAGGAATTAATTTACTGGGACGACCGACAATGCTTAATTGTTTCAGAGAGGATTTTGTTTAATTTTTGCGGCATTCAGCCAAATTTCGGTACAAAATCAGAAAATTCATGGCCAGCTTTTGCCACTTTATTTTTTTTTGTTTTCAAACCTTTAGTGTTTTTTTTCTCTGCAGTCCTTCAAGTTGGAAAGGTGATGATTAGAATCCTGGCTGAAAAAGCCTGAATAGCTCTTTTGTCTGGCAATCAGTCGGAATTCTTCATTTTAACATATCAAAGACATTTTGAAGCATTATTCTCAAAATGATTTCCACCAATGTTGCAAATGATTGAAAGGCATCCAAATTTTATGTTTATTGACAGAAAAGAACTGTAGCCAAAAAAAAAGGATAAAATTTCCCATGCTTTGGTGCAGTGTGTTGAGAAAATTTCCTCAAATCTCCAGAAATTTATGGCCCGGTTTGTCTAATTTATGGCCATCTTTTTTCACATCGCCATAACATAAAAAAACCTATGACCTGACAAGTTGAAATTTTGAGTGGAAGTACTTTATATTTGGTCCAAATTGTGTGCCAGACACAGAAGGTGGAGTTTTGACCCGTCAAATGTTCTGCAACCAATTTTTTCCAGGTTGCCCCAAAAGTTGTTAAGCACATTTGTTGCCCGAAATTCTGTTCAGCCGATGAAGAAGCAATGCGAACCAGGACTTTCTGTGAACCAGCTTATTTTCGGCAAAAGTTACTGCAACAGATGCTGGGCTTTGATGTGATTCCATCTGATATTTATTACGATCAAATGCAAATATGTATCATGATCATTGTGATGTTCTTTGCCAAAACACTGGTGTAGTTTTAGCATGGGCTTTCCTCCAACTTTAGGGCATTTCAGATATTGCTGTCTGCTGGGAGAGTGTGTGATCTAGAGCATGGTGAAATCGTTTTGCTTTTTTCTTAAAAATTATTGTTGAATTTGTTGAAATTTGTTCCTCTTTTCATTTCTTGAGTTAAAGAAATGCGTTTTGTTGCTTCTCTTGTTCTAACTTCTTTGTTTAAAAAATTGAATTATTTTAAACCCCTACTAACTCAACGGTGCATTAAAATGGTTTGGAGCTCAATTAAAATTGAATTTGCTCACAACAGTTTCAGTGGGGGATCATCTCAAACCAGATGCTTAAGGAGCTTCATTTAATCAGGCTGAAAAGCTGCAACATGAGTCATGCCTGCTCCGATCTAGGTAGATCAGCTATGGTCAGCACAAACCGGCCCTTCCTGCAAAGGGTACCGATCCATAGTCCCACCAGGCCAATATGTGAACTAAAAGACATGAGAGAAACGCTTGTCTAAACAGTGATAAGTATGAAGAAACCGCTCAAATTTAGGGGAAATAAAACAGCATGCGATTTGCAGGGGTTCTGCCCTTGTGCTGCAAAATATTTCATGCAAATTGCGTGTATTTCATGCCCACTTCCCAGTTCTGGTTACCACCCCACCTCCCCAGTTAACTTTCCGCAACTCAGAAACATCCAAGCAAGCCTGGGAAAATGACTTGTCCCGTCAAAAATAAAGACCACAAACATTTCTCTTTCTCAAATCAGAAACTTTGTTTTCTTTTCTGTTTGCCTGTTCCAAAGAGTAGCACATTGAAATCAATTCAGTTGACAATGGGCAGGTTTGCAATGGTGATTATGTATGCATCTCCTCTTTTCATTGCAAAGAAGCATTTAAAAGGACTAGGTAGACACAACATAATCAGCTGAAAATCACTACACTTCTCTTTTCTCAAGATGGCCGTCACATGGTGGCAAAAAGGATAGTGTTTTCAAGATGGGAGCATTAAGCGAAACATCACAATTTCGAAAATAGAAGTTGTGTTAAAAATTCTGGATTGGTTCGTACAAGTTTGCTCTCAAGAGAGAGAGAGAAAGAGCACTAAGAAATGGGCTATCCTTGTTTGTGAACAAAACATCTTTCATTCCAAGAAAGGTTGCCGAAAAGGCGATCGGAAGGACAACCTTCGTTTTCATATTTGCCAAAATTTCATTCCAAATTTAGGCTGGCTCATTTGCAGAAAAATTCCCACAAGGTTGCCAAAAAATGAAATGCCTACCGATAGAGACACCCAAAACATCCCAATTAAAGGCCATTTGTCCCTTTTACATCTGAAAACGTCAGCCAAACATTTCATCAATTATTGAAGCCTTCCCCGATCATGCACGAATTGGATGAACGAAATCGGACCAATCAACATTCACTTACGATGTAAGTGAATTTTGACTCACTGGGAGGGGAAAGTGAGATATTGAGTAAAAATAGCATGAATGCGTATTGAAGAAATGTGTCTTTCAAAAAAAAAAAAAAATAAAGACCAGCACCAAATCAGTAAGCTTTCATTTTGCCGGCTAGGGTGTCTTCAGCTGATATAGAAGGGGCTGCACGCTTTTACTTTGCGTTTGAATGTGGGTGTCAAAAATCGTTTTGACAACATAACAAACCTCAAGTTTTAAAAATTTCCACTAAGTGCAGCAAAGAAACATATTTTGAAAAATTCCATTTTAAAAAAAATTCCCCGACGAATATCGTGAATTATATTCAATGCCTGGCGTGCAGTTTGTGACTCATGATATTCAAACTTGCCAATAGTTGATATCTCCTGATGGACCAATCTCAATGTCCACATAATCTCGAAAAAATGAACTCAACCGACTCACGCTTGATTGTAAACATTGGATGGTTTGGCTGGCAAACGTTGATCGAAAAGGGTGTGCAAATTGAGATTGATTCACCATACCTTATTGTCGTGTTTATGTTCCTGTGTTTCGGCATGGGCGATTGAATCATTTTTCGTTTTGTAATTTTTTAATTCAGCAACTATTTCATTCAATCCAATGACTGTATTGAGGAGTGACATCTTACTGCTGACACCTGCCATTTCACGAAAAATTGAAATCCCTCTGTTTTGCAAATTTTTGTCCACTTCGTAACAGCGCGCTGCATCTTAAGTTTGCCATTTAGCTTTTTTGGTAGACTTATTCATAAATTGATGCAGTGATTCCATTATGGATCCTTAAGCAGAAAGGTGTAATCCTAACAAATATCCATCCCAACCTGCATACTCGTAGATTTTGTTTTCAATTCACTTTGCACAGGGCGAAATTTTGGACTTGGTATTTTTGATGAAAATTGTTGGAATCAAGCTACTTTATAGTGTCTGCCTACAGCCTGGTTCTGTCAATTGATGTCCTGTCCCAACATTTTTCCGATTTGTTATCTTACACTTTCTGCTGTTTTGTGGATTTTTTTTTTTTTTGATAATTTGTGTTGACATAAAAAAATCCATTGGAACTGCTGGTGCTGCAAAAGAGCAGGGTGCCGACTCTTCTGATTTTGAAACATTCCCCGAAATTTCAGGTTTTTGTACTCCTAGAGTAGATTTTTAATTTTCCATAGTTCAGATGGTGAAGGTGAAATAATTTTTTGACGGGCACATTTGTCCAGCTATCACCTCCTCAGCATGCACCCTCTTGATGATACATGCATTGGATATGTGAATGCACCAATCTTGTTGCATTTCAAGGGTGATGATGCAACTTGAGGATATGGACTAATCTATCCGTGGTGGTAATACAATAAACATCCAGAGCCGTTTCTTCCATAAGCTTTGGCCATTTTTGCAAAATTTGCCCCGAGTTTTCCGAATTCCCAAAATTGATGAACCAATGGAGTTGTGCCTGTACACACAAGAACAACATACAAGAAACAATGAAAGAAACTTCACTTGAAGTTTCTTTCATTGTTTCTTGTATGTTGTTTTGTGTTCTGTGTTTTTCATTGTTTCTTGTGTCACGCAAGAAACATTAAAAGGAAACTTCACTCACTTCTTGAACTTCGTTCAGTAGGTGAGTAGAGTTTATTTTCCTTGTTTCTAGTGTAACAGAAGTGACATAGGCACAACTCCATTGGTTCATCGATATGCCTTCTGCAATTTCAAACGAAGAGTAGTCCTAAAATTCCCCGAAATTTCCAGATTTTCCAATGTAAGTCACCCTGAACAATGATGTCATGTTTACTTGGCTGTGGTTTGGTATAATACTAATAATTGGCTATCAACATATGTACTGACCAAAATTGTTGATTTCTCACTTGCATGTTATTTTGTTGGTGCTGCATCGGGCCCGATTTGCATGGAGTTTGGGGGATACCGTTGAAAAATATTCCATTTGAGCACAGGGTATTTCGAGCACAGATATGGGTATTTTCCACATCTAGTTGAGGTTCCACCTAATTCCCCAATTCGGGCATTGGTGTACACTTTTACATTTTGTTTGGTTCAAATATCATTTTTTCCTGTTGCATGGCAAGAGCTATGGAAAGCTTGAAATTTTTATTTGGGACGGCATTGGTTCTCTTCAGTGATGTAATTCCTTTTTGCACAAAACAGCCCTGCAGACATATTTAACGGCTGAGTAAACAGCCGGACGGGGAGGGAATTTCACTCCGGGATAAATGCCCAGGAATGAATGCATACCAATGTCTGGTCCTTTTTGATTGGGTGATGTTGAAGCTTATTATAGTGATTTCGATGCAAACAGAATGTTGGGATGTGTTGGGAGCTGATGAAATTTGTCCTAACCCCCGATGTTCCCAAGAACAAGGGACAAGCAGGTCAGACGTGCCACCCATGTCCTCCATTGGAGCAATTCCAACCCCTGGAATTGAGCATGTGGTCACACGACGTGGGGCCTGTAATCACCTACCACGAAAGGAGCTGCTTTGCGCTGGGACTTCTCAGGGGGGGAAATCAGACAGGTGCGACAAGGATCCCAGGAGATATAGCATATTCAAGAATGTATCTCACCAGGCTGAAAAAGCTGGATCTCCTATCTTGGGAGGTAACTTCTCGCAATAACTCCTTTTTATAAAGGACAGAGCCCTGTTTGCTTTGGTTGTGAGCATGGTGAAATAGGGTATTCCATAAAAAATTCAATTTGCAGCTAATGAAGTTGTTAAGATTCTCAATTTCTTCCATTGGTTACGTGACACGGGGCTAAAATTCCGGCCAATAGAAGGAAACATCTGACAGATTTAGGACCTGAACAGAATTTGCAAATTCATGTGTATGTCTGCAATTCTTTCATTCGACACAGTGTAATCTGTATTCAGTTCTTTCATCATTCAAGGTGGTTTGCAAATCATTTTGTATGAGTATTTGCAATTTTTGGAGCAATGGGACACATTTTTGCATGTGTTGGGTTTTGGGACATGTCACCAAATGATCGGATGGGATTGAGGTTCTTGCATGTTGGAATTTTGAACCCTTGCTTGTTCAATTTGGAAATTTTTTGTATTGACCTGTTCGAAGTTTGCACTTCATTTACATACGAATAGTTAACACCTTTAATTTGGGCTGTGATTTGGATAAATTTTCTGAATTTCTTTCATAGGAAGCATGCCAAAAATCTATGTTTCAATGACAGTGCGCCGAGTGACACTTCCAGGAAATCTCCTCTCAGTGTGAACACCACTAATGCATGCCACCACCGAATGATCATCATGCTGCCTTGGCAATTACCAAGCTGAAATACAAAACCAGCGACTCCTGCACTCTTTGGGAAGGCCATTTAAATGTGATAATGGTGAATTTTTGAGAAGCATTTGTCACATTTAAATGGCCTGATTGAAGAGTGACAATTTCATTGTTCCGTAATTCACCAGACATTGAGTTGCTGCAAAAAGAAATCTTTCGCTCATCAGACGGACCACCTGAATGTGATGCAAGTGATTTGTGTGCAGTGACGCCTCCTTCGATTTTTGCTCATCACCAACACCAGGTCAAGTCAGTCTTCAAACAGGCCATTCGAATGTGGCTATATCTAACCGTTGCATGTGACATTTTGTGGCAAACTACTTCAAATATGCTGTACGACTTGTGGCAGTATCCCTTCCTTCCTCTACAATCACAAGCAATAAAATCATGTACGCGGTTATTCACTGTTGTATTTTCATACATTTAATTTTTTTTGTATTTTTTATTCATTGCATGGTTAAGGGACTTTCAGAAGGTCCATACCTTCGTATGTTCGTGTTTGGTGTTGGTGTTTTTTACTGCATCCTGTCATAGTGGAATATCATTCTCATGTATAGTGGCGGTGGAATTAATGTACTCATACATGTAAAAAATTGCGACTGTTCAGATTTTTGCAAAACTCCATGCCGCAGAAAATAAAGATTCTCTTTTATAACCGATGTCAAAATCTGACAGCTCGAGAAAGCTCAGTTGAAATCTGGCACTTTAATTTCCACTGCCTGCATAAGAGGAAAAGAAAAAAAAAAGGTTCGGGGGCAACAGTTAAATGGGAAAAACACATGTATGAGTATCCGTAGTTGGTGAAAGGTGGAGATGGTATCCGTAGTTGGTGGGCGATGGAGATCATTATCCAAATTGTGATATTTCAAGCCACTAAATGCCAAAAGCATAATCAAATGTTGCATGTCTCCTTTTCGCTGTTACATCATTGACATACAATTAAATTCACAATCACTGTGGAAGACAAACTGCTACTACTTAAGATCTGTTCTTGATCTGTGATTGCTTGAATTCCACACACAATAAAATGAGAGTTTGAGCTTATAGAAGTGCGGCTAAATGTGACGACTGCCAATCCGGCAAACAAAATTTATCAATCTTATTAGCTGCAGCACAGATGGACAGCCATGTAAAGATTGACATTTTAACAGCCACAATTTTTACTGAATTGAATGTCTTGAATTATGCATAAAATGTGTGCATTTGTGGACTATTTGTACAATAAGCCTGATTTGCATTTTTCTGGTTGCAACCAGATTGGTAACTAAGTTGTTTTGTTGGATTGTCTCAGTTGGGGTCATTCAAATGGGTTGGTGAGCCTTGCAAAAGTGGTTGGATCAGCTCTATTAACTGTTGAAGGAGGTTTCTATGCCAAAAAGCATTTTGCTGAGTGTTAATTGTGATAATAGTTCTCTTGGAATGCGAAAAGTTTGTTTGAATTTCTGATTTAACTGAACGATGTGTTTTACTTTCTCTGTGAAAGATTTGTTAATTTTTGTACGGGCTGGGATGGATGAGCAAAAATTGGGTTACCAATGATTTCCCCAAGGGACGAGGAGTAACCCCAAAAACGTGCCAATTTTTTTCAGAAATGTGTTTTTCAAAGTGTCTTATCATGCATCTGAACATTTTTTTGAAAAATCATCCATAACACGCCAAAATTTACATTTAAAAATATTTTATCGGCGTAAGATGTGCCATGACCGGATGCACAGCCATGGTCTGTGAATCTTTGGTCTGGAAATCTTTGGTCTGTGAATTTTTTTTGTTAAATTTTTTTTTGTTTTACTCGCTGGCTGCACCGGTCATTGCAAAATATGCTCCTTCAAACTACATTCTGCTTCCATCACACAAAATGCCTGCACTTTCCCTTCCGAATGCCTTGCAAAAAACTGCAATTCAATCCTTTGAGCCATTCATAGATCAGAGTACGAAACATGTCTGGAAAATCACCGATCAAAGCTCGGAAACGCACACGGAAGAGTTCATGTTTGCATCTGCAGATGGCATGGATTCTCTCCCTGCATGGCATCAACTTCTCTCATGTCAGTCATGTCTCCCCCTTTGTCAGTCCCCTTTACTAGCGAATTTGTCACCGCAAAGCAAAAAAACGGCAAAACAATAACAATTTATTATGTTTCTCCATTTTAGACCCATTTTTGAGGCATTTCGATTTTCACCATCTCGAGTTGCCATGTCGTCTTCTTCCATGTCACTCCCTTTTTCGCCAACAAAACTTTTCATATGTTGTTCAAAGCCACCTCTCTCCAATGCAAGAAACTGCATCTCCGTGTGATGATTGGTTCAGGAGAAATGAACCTCAAGCTGCCCACGTCACCCAAACCTCCAATTTTGCCCTGATATCGAACTCCGGTGCCTCGCCATGACAAACCTAACGGCAAACTCAATGCTGTGCCTGCATCAAAATTGTTAACGGAGAGATTCACTTTCGATGCGTGTGGAAATCGGAAATCACATTTTGCTGGAAATGGTAAATACAAGCCTTTGCAAAAATCACTTGACACAGTTTTGCATCAACCGGACTTGCCCATCCTTCTCCTCATCCCCAAAGGGAATGACTCGTGGTGCAATTTTGCACCATCCGGATCAGTAAGACTAATGTGCTGGTGGAGATAAGTCGGCGATTGTGGTTGCTGTGGTGAAAAAGCCATTCATGTTTGCTACTCAATGCACCTGAATGCTATTCCATTCTCATTTTTATGCCATTCATTTTTCCATGGGTCACACAGCTTGCAGCACTGCTCCAAATTTGCTTTTTGTTTGAGCTAGTTCGTCATACTGTATAGTGTGTAGTCCTGTGGCCCTTTACTTCTCTACCACTAAGAAGTGCAAATTCTAAACCAAAATATCAGCATTTTGGAAACCCCATCATTTTGGCATTTTTGGGTAGAAAAATCACACTGCCTCTGATCTAAAATAAGAAATGGGTTGTCAGCGACAGTTCTAATGGGAAACCCAACATTGACTGGCCACGGGCCCTGGTTTTTTTCCACGGACAATGACATGTGCGTGGTAATGCAGCATGTGTATGTATTTCTGAAAATTTCAATTTCAATTGCTTTGAATGCAAAAGTACAGGCTGGAACCACAAAAAGTGTCAGAAAATTCCATTACGTAGATCATGTAATTTTGTTGCCATTTTTCATGTTTCAATGTTGCATATGCTTTCCTTCGAATTGGTCAGAATTTCCATAGAGATGGTGTGAAATTTAGTCAAGTGTGATTTTGTGCCAAATCGTATCTATTCTAAACCAGGTTCTTGTAATTTCTTTCCCCAACACTTATTTGGTCTTCATTTCGGAAGAACCAAAATTTGATAAATTATGGAGGGTCCCAAGGAAAAAAACAAAAAAAATTGGCCAAAATTGGTTTCCAATTTGTTCATATTTCCCGCCGAAACCCAATATTCGAAATTTATGCATTATGCAAACATGGTGGAGATTTTGACCAACGGGTACTCATTTTATGATTTTTTAGACTTTAGGAAAACATTGCTGTATGTTCGTTACGAAACTTTTTTTTGAGGTCAGTGTGGGCAACCCGCACGCTGGTCGTGATGGTCATGAATTGAAAGCCTTGAACCGATTTTTGTTAGAGTTTGAAAGAGCTTTATATGTTGGTGGTCCTTGCAAAGTTTGAGCCTCCTGACACAATCAGTTTTTAAATGTGCAAAAATATTCTGCATGAAAATGTGTCAAATATTTTCAAAACACATTTCGGTACCCTTTGACCTCTACTGTTGTAAACAATTCCTGTTCAAATCAGTCTCCTGTTTTTTGCATAAAAATTCCGCTTTCGTACCCTATTTTGACAGAAAAATGCTTGCAAAGATGTGAAGCGAAAACCAAATCAACCAATTTTGGGAATCAAACAGGAGTTTTGAAGTGCTATTTAGGAGCTAGACATTTATAAAATGCAGCTCTACCATTTATTTTTCATTCATTGCAATTATTGATGTGAAAGAATGGCCCAGAATGCACAGTTTGTTTGTCTGTGCTTTTACAACAATCAAAATGTTTTTTTTTACTGAATCTATCCATACAAAACAGACTAAAATGGTTTAAAACTCAACCTATATGGAGAACAATTTGGGGCTATGGTTCAGATGTTAGAGAAGCCATCGAATCAGATTTCTTGGGCTGGAAAATGGGCCCACACCGCCTCACACACTGTCTTGTCACACTGTTGATGGTTACCTCATTTAAGGGTATTGTAGGATCGATGTCAAGATTTATTGATGACATTTCGACCCCTGGGCTGGGGTCTTTTCAAGTCCGATGATGCCATATGTTCGCTGCCGCCAGTGTTGTGCAACTGCTCATAATGGCCTTAAGGTTATGAGGTGACCAAAAAACAGAAAAATCTGAAAAGAAAATTGTTTTTTTTTTTATTGTTTCAGAAAGTTGAATTCTTGCTGAAAAAAAAATGATGCTTGTTTCATGAAAATCGGATGAAAAATGACGAAGTTACAGTGTCTCAAATTCGAAGAGGAATTGGGACAAGTTGCCTTCCGCCGAGGGTGTAAAACAGCACAACCTACATATTTGAACTGCTCGAAAACCCCTTGACCAATTTGCATGACATTTTGACCACTTGTCCAGGTTAAATTGGGGCAAAATTGGTGCCTTAACTGGGTACGTAGTTCAATTACGAGTATATTTGGTCTCATTGACATTTGCTTGTTACCACTAGCTATCGCTAGCAGTAGCTGTTTGCGTAAGAGACAATATCTTGTATCCCAGTCAAACCCGACCTGATCCTTCTGGAAGTGGCACAATCTGTTGCCACATAAGTGTTGGGGATCCTTGTAAAATTTCAGCCCGATTGGCTGAATGGTCAAGGAGGAGTTGGATTTTAGAGTAGGCATGTTACGAGCAGTGATGTTTTTGAGCTCTTGTTTTATCTAATTTACTAATTTTGAGAATTTTTTTAAGATGATGGAGGGCCAGCCTGGATGTCTCAGGAGCATTTTCGAGGTTTTTATTATCCTTGTAATTTTACTCATGAATTGATGACCACAAAATGTTTCCTGCCACTTATTTGATTGTGTTCAAATTTCATTGTGAAACGAGCGACTACACGTTTTGCCACCTTCACTTTCAAATGTCCTTTTTGCAACTGTGGATTTATTCAGTGTTGTCCACCTCAAAAAACAACTCCTAAACTCCTGGATCAATTTGCATGAACGTTTTACTACACGGGGTATTTGGGGCAATGGCGCCATAATTGGCCACATAGCTCAATGTGTTCTTTTTTACATTTGCTCATATTGGGCGTAAGAGGTTTAACTCGTATTCTAGGCAAACCAGACCACCAATTCTACTGAAAGTGGCACAATTTGTGATTCCAATCGAGTTTGGGACCCTTGTGAAATCTCAGCCTGATCAGTCAAAACTCTTAGGCGGAGATGCGATTTTGGTAGCTGACGACCATTTTTCATAATTTTTTTGTTTTTCCACAAAAAGTATCACAGCAAAGGATATATAGTTTGTTGCATAAATTTTCTGTTTCAATGCTCTTTCCAGGAAAAAATAATATCTAAATTGGTAAATAGATGGCGAAGTGAGGTTTTTGGGTCACCTCGACATTTGCAATTTAAAAAAACGTTTCTATTTTCCAAAGAAAAGACTGCCCAATTGAATTCCTGTTCGTAACACTTCAGTCAATTTTATAAGTCTGCGAATCAAAGCCGTCGTCAGACACTGGGGTGAAAATGGTAACCGCAGGTATCATAAACAAAACATAGTACAAGTCAGGCATACTGGTCTTCGTTTATTTTTTCTGGTTTATTATTTTTAAAACATAATCAGTCTTTGTAAATTACACCGTTCAAATATCCTATATTTTTGGATGAAGTGTACATTTTTCGTGCAAACAGGGAACATCAGAGCAATCACCTGATGAATGACAAATCCCAACAGCAACTCAAACACTTTGTCCTTCTGTCTTATATTCGTCCGATTAAAATAAACGCAGAGAATGAATTTCTATTAGATTGTATTTTATTCTTCTCACCTTGCAGGTGTACATTGCTTAATTGTCTCTTTGCAAAGAGGTTTCGTTCACCTGCAGCCTCCAAGTATGTTCTGGTGGGGTTGGTGAACACGCCATGCGTATGTTGTTTGTACTATGCACTCTTAAAATAAAGAAATAGGAAGCAAAGGAAACAGAACACGATTTGATTGGTGTGAACATTGATAGTATAAAAGGACAAATCCGGTGCAATGCCTGAATTGTAGTTGTTCGGTTTTTTTGTACTCCTGCATCATTTTCTTTTGCTGTCTTGCTTTTGACAATGGAATTGATTCACTGGCTTTTGGAAACTAATTGACAGAGCAAGAAAATTCTGGCGCCGACAACAATGAAGAGTTGCAAGTGTGAGTAAGAGTAAACAGATTTTTGCAATATCCAAAATCAAACTCATTAAGAATATCCAAAATGTGTAAACATGTAAGAGGTGCATTTCAAAAGTCTTTGACGTTTCCTTCTTGAACAAAAACTACATATGAGATAAACCTTTGAAACTTCGTTACTTTGTAATATCATGCTTTCGCTGTAAATGTGCCAAATTTCAGCAAGTTTGCACTGTTTGTTTCGTTTTGGCCCACATTTCTGTGGAGGAAGTTGTGGGCACTGGGTGAAATTGATGAATTTTTTCAATTGTCGAGCAAAAACGGTCAATTTTCGCACAATGAAGCATGAAAAGCCCTATGCAATTTCACCACAATTCCAGGGTGTCTTCAGTGATTCTGTTCTGTCTAGAATGGTGTCAAAATTTGGGTGCTTCCACTAAACGGAGGTAGGGAGGCTGCCAAAGATGTCGAACGCTCATTCTGACCTGCAGGCTGCTGCAGGTCAGAATGAGTGTTCAACATCTTTGGCAGCCTCCCTACCTCCGTTTAGTGGAAGCACCCAAATTTTGACACCATTCTAGACAGAACAGAATCACTGAAGACACCCTGGAATTGTGGTGAAATTGCATAGGGCTTTTCATGCTTCATTGTGCGAAAATTGACCGTTTTTGCTCGACAATTGAAAAAATTCATCAATTTCACCCAGTGCCCACAACTTCCTCCACAGAAATGTGGGCCAAAACGAAACAAACAGTGCAAACTTGCTGAAATTTGGCACATTTATACGTACAGCGAAAGCATCAGATTACAGTGACAAAGTTTCAAAGGTTTATCTCATGTAGTTTTTGTTCAAGAAGGAAACGTCAAAGACTTTTGAAATGCACGTCGTACATACCCCAACTTGAGCTAAGTGCATGTTATTTCCATGTCAATTCGAAAAGAATCCAATGGAAAACAAGATTTTCAGAGCAAAAAGAGAAAATAAGAACTTCAGAAAATATGTGACAGATGGGAAACCTCTACTTCTTTGATGACCCAAATTGTTTTACCATTCTTGTCTTCCTTTTGTACACTGATGTACACTTTTATGATGACATGGACACTAATGTACACTTATGATGAAATGCATACGATGATGACATGTACACTGATGTACACTTTTGATGACATATACACTGCTGATGTTTGGTACTTTATGAATCCGACTGCAAAACTGTGTTCAAAACTTTACTTCATTCTTACGATACAAAGGGCGCTCGAAAAGTATTTGACATCACCCTGTAGTTCAAAATATTTTGACTATGCTGAGAATTCTTTTAATTTATACCTTCAAAATACTCTCTGGCTCTTGCCTTACAAAGTTACAGGGGTCCAACTCAACCTCCCATGAGCAGAATGGTACTCAGATTTGGGCAAGTTCCATTGCTCTGAAAATATTGCTTTGGCAAAGTCCTGAATACGTGAACCTGCCAAGTTGTTCTCAGTTTAGGTAACAACCATAAATCGCTGGTGCCAAATCAGGACTATGGGCTTGAGGAGGCAGTAATTATTTGTAGACATGGTGTTTATCATCGAAAATTCTAAAACTGGGGCATTTGTTGTGCAAAAGGGAATGATCCAAGATTTCAAGACTTAGACAAAAGCAGTATTTTCAGAGCTCAGGAACACACCCTCATCTGATTACCACTATGCCATGAAAAATTGGCATAGAAGTCTGCAAATTTCTGCTGAAAGAGCTGGAGAAATGTTTGAAGCCCTGAACCAATCAAAATCTTGATAGCGGTAAGATTCTCTGAACCACAGGGTGATGTCAAAAACTTTCCGAACGCCCTTCGTATCTCAGTTATTTTATTCTCGTTCTTTTTCACTATTTTGTCCAATTTATGAAAAAAATTACAACAGTCCTCAAAAGTGTGAATTTAACAATCGAATTTATTGTTTTCATATTTAACAAGTGTAATTTTCTTTCACCGTTCTCTTTGCCACTGGCATGGTGTGTGACCCCACACTCATCAATCAATACAAGACGTTCAATGCAATAACACAGTCTATTCCTCAAAAATGACAAGTTCAACATTGCAAATGAAGAAAGGTATGGAAATATGTTTTGCTTGTTTTTCTCAAAACCCTGTTTTTTGGGCTAGTTAACTTTTGAAAACTATGGTTTCCATTGTTCTCAAACACAAGACATCAGGTGAAAACTGCATTGATCTCAGCATGTTCCGATCAGACAGTTTACATTTTATCACAGAGAGTGTGTTTAGCTAAATTATGCAGCTTTGTAAGTGGCACGTTTTCAGCTGGGGAGATTCCCTGAAATAATTTGTCAAAAAAACCGCGGGAAGTTCTTCCATCCATTGTTAAAAAAGAAAGTGAGATCTTTTTTCATCTGTGAGTGATTTGGTGTAGCACGGCTTTACAGGCAGCATTCCACAGTTTCTTCCCGACCTTACGGATAACGAGTATTCTTTCAATCCGATTATTTCAATGATGAACGCTTTCTTTTTTCGCATGGATATGTACTGATTGCGCAGAAGCATGAAGATTTATCGTGCCGTCAGACCAGTCAGGCTCAAAATAAACCAGATGGCTCAATCCTAAACGAAGCATGATAAACTTGAATGCGTATTTTCCGACTTTTCGGAAGCGGATGTTTGTCAAATGCTCAGAAGCATACCTGGACAAATAACCAATCTTGAGGAACATATGACACATTTAGATTTTGTTTTAGTCTTATCCAGAGAGAATCGCAAGCAATGTGTATAAAAGCACTTATGCCAATTTATTTCCTTTTTCAACCTCTTCCGTCATCAACTGGTTCAACCATAAAAAAATCGATTGTTAGCTATGTTAGGTTGGCAGCACAAAACTGTATTATCAGGACAAAATTGGATTGCAATCTCTCACTCTGTTCAGAGCCAACTCTGCGATCTGCACCCTGAATCATCCTGCTCTCTGCATCATCTGAAGCTTTGAAAATGTGTTTGTAACTTCTTTAGTGCAAATTTAAAATTTTATTTTTTAAATTGACAATCAACTGTCACACAATTTGTTTCTCTCTTTCTCTGAAGTGTGCAAAAACATTGTTGCCTAGAGATAGTCTGCTTTCGGTTGTCGAATTCCAGTTGCTCATACCTACCTAGGAAGTTCACCTCATCGACCATGAGCTGATGTTCCCACATTCACTGTGGGAACATCAGCTCCGGATTAACGCTAATCCAAGGTTGTGGATTAAATTTTTTCAATTTACTTCAATGGAAAAAATTAACCTGCAATGTCGGATTAGTGTTAATCCGAAGTTGATGTCCCCTCCCCACGGTTTGAATTTGAAAACTTGTGGGCGATGAATGCTAATCATTTCCCACTCAAATCTACTTTGCGGAAATATTGTTAATAGGTTGCTCACTCTTTGATCTATTTGTAGCTATGCCCATTTCACTTACCTTCATGTAATGTCTATTCCTGTTCTACTTTTTTCTCTAAATGACAAATTATGGCTGTGGATGACAAAACACCATTCGTATTTCTAACTAAATGGGAGACTGTTATAAAATACTGTCAAATACACAAAAATCATTCATAAAAATCGTTTTGGAAGGACATCCGACAAACTCCAAAAACGAACCAACAGATTGGGGAACGATTGAAGTTGGCGTTCATTTCCACCAAGGCACATATTGTATGCCGGACTATTGTTCTCTCTTCCATGGAGATGGAGACATACCTGCCTTCTGCAACATCTCAGGACGAAGACAAAATAGTAGATATCATCCTGAGCAGTGGGCTCTTGTGAGAGCTGTGACGGCAGCACCATTTCTCAAGGGAACAACTGAGAAGATCAGAAATGCACTCCCGAGGGAGCCTCAGCGATTGACAAGCGGGGAGTGAGAAAGAACATATTCCACTGAATGGTGGATGAGGTGGTGTATAGATTTGCAGATTTATAATTTTTGAGATGATTTAACGTTTCTGTGTGTGTCGTTACAAAATAAAAGCAAGATATTATTTGACAAATTGCTTTAAATTATTTCCTCGATGTGCCTCGATTGAGCATATTCTCTCAACTTAATTTCACTGAATTTCTGGGTTTGTGATTTACGTGAAAGTATAAAGTACCCAAAACTCAACATTCTGCAGCAAGATTTTCTACGCGAACACATATGTCTTGCTTTTCACCACAAACAACTCGCGAGATTCTCAACGAAAGTGGTTCGACACTTGACTGTCCGTTCCCCCGCCCTTCCCACCACATCTGGTAACAGTTTGCACGAGAATTATCCTGAAGAAAGAACCTGTTATTTTAAAACATGTCAGCAAATAGATCAGATATTTCTCTCAGCTCAATTTCACTGGACAAAACAGGGCAAGTGATAATTCTATTTCATCCAAAAGGGTTTTCGTATCAGGAACAGAAAATAACTGTCGGAAAACTGCATGAAATTTCAGTAGGCGTAAACTCCAAACTTGTAAACACGCAACGATATCTGCCAGGCTGCTGGGATTTATCTTTCATGCAAAAAATTTTGATACTTCAACTGAAAAGCACAAAAGTCTTAGATGCTACTTGTGCTGCTTGCAGCAACAGCTAGCAACACTTGCGCTTCGAACTCGATTACACTTCGTGATGCTGAATGATAAAGGGCAGGGCTCATGAAGAAAACGTGAAACAAGGATAATTTTCCAAACAATTGTTTCTTCCGGTGGCGAGTTTTTTTCTAGTTGGAATTGCAACCCTTCTCACACATTGCAGGAAGAAACGTTTCAGCCTTGGTTTGGCCTGGTGGAAACCTTTAAACATTGGAAGAAACGTTTAAACGTTTAAAAATGCAACAATGTAACTTTCCCATCGTGTTTCTTTTGACTTCAAACCAGCTCAGTGACATGAAGCCATTTAAATGCGAATTTTGTGATTTCAGTTCAAGCACCCTGCATCACTTAAGACATCATCAATTCCACCACTCATCAGACATGCCGTTTAAATGTGCCAAGTGTGACTGACTGCTGTGCAAAAATGCAGCTTTGCTTGCAGCATTCCAAAATCATCTACAATTCACACAAACCATGGAAATGTGAAAGCTGTGCTGTGACTCTGTCGTCTGATTAAACATCAAGTCCACCACACTTCGGAAAAGCACAAATGTGAAAGTTGTGAAACAGTGTTCGGTAGCTGGGTAACTTGAGAGCACCCAATGCAGTCACTCCTTCAACAAGCCATTTAAATGCAACAAGTGGAACTGCCATGCAAAATGTCTAGATTACCTTAAGAATCACACAATCTCCCACAGTTCAGTCAGACCATTTGTAAATGTGGCAGCTGTGGCTACTGTGCAAAGGATCGCTGTGTCGTTTGGTTTAACACCGACTCAGCTGCTTTGAATGAACTATATGAATGTGATCTGTGGGACTTCACTACAATTGTTGCCGGAATTTGCAGCACCACAAAAAGCGCCATTCTTGATCTCTGCCATTGGAATTGATGGTCATAAATCCTGCAAGCTGGCGAGTCTTTGTTTGCTGGTGCAACATAAATCATCCTTAACTGCCATATCAATAATATTCACCGATGCGGTTTTGTATTTATTGGTTGCAAATGACTGACGCAATTTTCGCATTGTTTGCGTTTTGGAAAATACTAATTTTGGGACTGTTGCTCAAACAAAAATTGTCTACCCTTTTCAAGGATGATTGTAACACAGAACATTTCAATCAGAACCCTCTGATTACTCTGGCAGAGCTGCTCCTGGCGTAGAAAGTGCAAAATCCCACATGCATCTCTTCACCCCAAAAATTGACTTTTGATCTGTAATTTTCTCAATCATCTGTTTATCATATTTATTGGCTATATGGTGGAATTATATTTTCATCTGAAAATCCTTTTGCAGCCATCGAAAGACATAAAAAAGCCGAAAAAATCGGAAGGCATCAAAAGCCAGCAAAACATGTGAACAGAAAGCCCAGTTTTGTCCCACAATTGTTACTCTGCCAAAAAATGCATCCTCATGCGACATGCAAGACCATATGGTGAGATATCTGGTGTTTGTTAAAAGCATGCGCCCTTTCTGTTTCTGATTTTAGGGTGCACCTTCTTATAGGCCCCATGTGCGGGAAGAAAGTTACAAGGCAATACAAAATTGTACTTCTTTTTCTCTGGCCTTTTAAAGATAAAAAAATTTCAGTTAAACTTCAAACCGCTTGGAATTTTTCTGATGTGTGGCAGATCTTTGTTGCGAAAACAAAGATGAAAAATCACTACAGAAGCTCTGATTGAGAAGCAGTCTCTTCATCTTCAGATGCAGACTTGACAATAAAACTATAGAGAGATAGATTAACATCTGAGGTTTTCTCTCACCTCCCACTTGGACATGTGTATTGAATTTCTTTTTTCGTGCACCCAGCACAATGTATCTGGAAGCTCCAATCATTGCAATCAGGTATCTGCATCCCCTGCAATTTAAGATTCTTGGTTGCTGTTTGTTGACAGCTGTTAGTTCTGTTGATTTGTTAAGCTGTTGATTCAACTGTTTCGTGGTCCAAAGACATGGTACCTGAGGGCTTATAATTGTTCGGTAACAGGAGATGGGATTGCCCACTCAATCAGGTAGATTTAAGGAGGATTTTTACTTGTCTCCTTCGAGTGGGAGGGAGGTGGGACAGTCTAGGTGATGGAGTCAAAAATGCTGGTAAGCTTGACATCATCACATTGTTGTTCATTGTCACATTGTTCTAACTGGACACATTTTCACAATTCATTGTGAATTGTGAATAAATGGTGCAGAAATAATGATGCCAAAACACGATGGAATAACCCGTCCTGCGACAAATTTGTAGCAAATGAAAAACTCCAACTGCATTAAGGGGGTACCCACACCTCCAAGAATCTCCTAGAATTTGAAAAATCCTCCTGGAGCTCCTTAAATCTCCTTAAATTTGATAAAATCTTGGAAATTCAAAGAAAAGTCCGATGACTGATTTAAATGAGAACTGTGATGTCTGGTATGTTTTTTAATGCATGTACCTACTACCCAGCCCATCGTTAAATTTGCTAAATCGCTGTCATTAAGCTCCAAAGCCAATTATTTCAAAATGGCCCACTGTACGAACAGGGAATGGAAAAATTGTTGTTTCTGCCAAATAATTTGACAGAAACAACAATTATTTATGTTTCTTTCAAAGTGATGAATTACCTTAGACAAATAAAAGGAAGTGAAAATGGGTAAATGAGTCTGTGGAACAACAGCAATATTGTGGCGAATAACGTTTCTTACACGGATCCCTTTTATTTGCACATGACTAAATGCCTTTTTACAACAAAAATAATTTCTTTGCTTTGATATTTGGTATCCGTATTTTGGTATTTTGTGTTTTGCCCATCACAAATCACAAAAACAAGAAATGACATGTTTTGTTCCTGGTGGCATGAGCATGGCTGTTGAGGAGCAAGAGGCCGTTGGTTACACTTTATTTTGTTTCATTCTTGTTCGGCATTTACAAAATATGATGCATTGTTGCATTCATCTTGCTGCATTGTTGCATTCATCCATGCATTGTTGCATTGTAGCATTCATCATGCTGAAAATGTACTAATTTCAACTTGTTTTTTTTTTTCATGGCTGCTCGGTAGGTATTTTGCAGTATGGCTATGTGACTGAGAGATCGGCTGACTTCCGCTCTTTTTCATTTCCCTGCCGGGAATAATGTGGCCATGAGCAAATCCCACTTTTCCCATTCTCTGCACTAGCCAAGTAATAATATGGGCTTATGATTGTTTTGGTTTTGAGTGAATTTCGATTTCCCATCTGCTGGTAAATTCACAGTTTCTTTCTCATGGTGATTATTGCGGATTAATTACTCAGTTAGAGACCGTAACTAGCCTGTAGGACTATTACACAAATCCCATTGGAAATTTCCCCTGGCTGTCAAAAGGCTTGATCCACACAGGCTTCTTTCATGACAGTTGGCATGCTCATGAAAGACGAATTTACTGAATTCTTCTCTCAATGTCAGCAGGATATGTACAGTCGCAGAAATAATAATGACTCCCAAACAGAGTTAAATGGGCCCATACGAGAATTAATGTGCTTTCATGCTATGCGGGTTGCGTTCTTTAAGATAAATAAATGGTGATGTTTTGTCTCGGTGTCAACTGCAATTCAGAGGGAAATCATTGCGCCTCGCGGTCCTTTTCGCCTGGAGAAGAGTGTGGCGAATACCTGAAGACAGACCAAATTCCCAAACACAGACCAAAATTTTCCGAAACCTGTTTGCGGTAGACATTCGTCAGGGAATAATTGGCGTCGTTCAGAACGGATTGACGTGGTCTCAGATGTGTTGCTTGATGATCCATGAATATGTCAATCATTGCATTTGCCAAGTTATCCAAGACCTGCAAAAATCTGGCAGCCCATGATAAACTCTGTCGGGGAGTCATCATTGTTCTGTGACTGTGCATAATATTAAAAAAACCGCATCAACAGCTTTCAATCCAATGATAGGTTTTGAGGATTGAGAAATGGGTATTAATTTCCTGTCACAATTCCCCACACATTTACCTTGAGCAAAACGTGTTCTTAAATAGATTTATTTTTTATTTTGGAAACTTTTCTTCCTTTGAACTGTCAGAGTTTGGGACTGCAAAACGAATGCAACCAGCAGTTCGGTCCAGAAATGATGAGTCTTCTCCACTTTTGTGCACTCCATTTAGCATTGGTATCCTTTCACATTGGCATCATCAATAAAGAGATTTTGTTCTGATTTTTGACTTGTGATTTCTACGTATTTTATTATCAAGTTGCTTGCCTTTCAGCCCTACGGCATAAATTGGAGCCTGTCGTGACCAGCTGGCATGTGTGGTAGCTCTGGGTAGAGTTTCAATATGAACGTGTGCAGATAGCACTGATTTCCCCAGAAGTGAATTTTGCCCAGCCTCAGATTTCCTCTTGCTGTTCATTGTTTTGACGGTTTGATTGTTTGACCTTTTCATGGATAAAATCAATGGCGTCGGAAGTAAAAATTCTCAGGGGAGCGAAGCATTGGTCGCACAGTGCCCGAAGGTCGGGGGGTCCGTGGGGCGGGAGTCACCTAGTGGGGATCCAAGGGGTGGAGCCCCTGGTGGGGGGTCTGGGGGGAAGCCCCCCAGAAGCTCACGACATATGCTAAATTTTGCTTCCCAAAAACAACTCTCAGAACAATAACTGCGGGTGAGTCCGGTCTAAAAGTCCAAAGAGAAGGCCTGGGATCATCAGAAAAAGAGGATCCTTATTTCAACTGCATAGAGTTTTTGCTAATGTTTAAATAATCGCAATGTTTTACATGTATGAATGCATTCATTCCGCCTCACCGAACACTGTGTAGTGTGGACATGTCGGGGGGGGAGAGAAGACCATCGGAGGCAGACTTTGGTTGAAGGTGAACGAGATGATTTTATTTGTTTGACTAGTACCCTCACCCTCAGAAAGACTTCACTGGGTTCAGGCAGACTGCCTGATGACGACTAAGATAAGTCATGTCTGATTCGAGTGCTGAAGATGTATATCAGTAGCTATAAATTAAATTTGAAAACGACCAAGTCTTTGAGATAATCGAGGGCAAAGATATACAAGGCCAGAAACAAAGTCAGTGAGCAAGAGACATCTTCAGGGCAGGATAGAACCCAGAGAGATTGAAGGAGAAGTCCACTCAGGCCACTCAATATAAAAAATTAAAAGGCCATTCCCATTGTTGATCTTATAATGAACTCAAAACATAGGTAGCAAGACCTTCACTTAAACATGATTTTGGCCTCTATCAAAAAGGTGCATGATTAATATTCAACAACTTAAAAAGAACACTTACAATGAACTTAAATTAAACTAGCATCCCTTCACACAATCACTCAACAAAATGAGATTAAAAGAAAAGAAGACAATTGCAATTTGGTACACGATAGATTACTAATCCCAAATTTAGGCTTATGCCTCTTACAAGCAAATTGCCCGTACAGCAGGATCCATTCACTTATATTTTTCAATGAGAGGGTGAGTCACATATTCAAACTCCAACCTCACCAGCATCATCCAGGCAGGCATTCAACCTCCATAGGTGGCACCGATCAATCCAAAACCATTACAGAAAAACCAAAGATCCCAATCAGATCTCGAGGGTGATGGCAAATCTCTCCATTGCCTTTATGCTTCAAAATTCCAGAGGGACCAGACGCACTTGCAGAGGACGTTATTCATTTACCAACCAATGATACAGAATTGACAATGGTCAGCCAGTTGAACAATATCAAAAGGTGGGTAGCTAGTAGGCCACTTTTGTTGCTGGATATTGCAAGCTGAGAAAGAAGAAAAAAAAAAACAAGAGACTCCTGAAATGCTGTTGGAGATATTGCATCGTTTCCACACTCTCTCCTACCTACTTATAGATAAAGGGACAAGAAGGCCCATTTTCAGACACAGGTCCATTACAATGAAGTTCCACTCCTACTCTCAAAATTGCTTTCCTGTTCCTTTATCTTTTTAGACACCAACTCAGCAAAACTCGGAAGAAAGTTCAATTACATGAAGCACACACCAACGGGCATCTTTAAGGCACACTCTTAAAGAGGAAGGTAAAAAAATAAATGAAATAGCGAATCGACCAAGGAGAACACATTAACATTCTGAACCAGACTACAGTCTTTGGATACAGACTTTGGATTCCACAAGAGAAACACAAATTCCGGGCTTCTGTAGAGCAACCTATGAAAGGACACTTTCCATTGCAATTGTTCTTCACACCTCCTTAAAATATTTAACGCTAACGAAACTTATTAAAATGAAAATTGAATAAGTAAAAATAAGATGACTCTTTCAAAACAAGCCAATACCCTCCTCTCGTTTCTCAAAACATCTCCTTCAAAGAATGGCAAAACATCCTCACTCTATCTCTGTCAGTCTTGACAAACACCATCTGAAAATACCGGGCTTTACTCAAGCTTGAACGGCATTATTTCTCCATCTTCAGTTTCACCAATACTGGACGTTCCAAATTGCTTCACCATGTACAGCCCAATTGGAACATGAAAACATTTCTAGGCACACTCCTTTTCTGAAGAAAATTTAAGAGCCTAATATTCAGCCTTCTGACAATGGGAAAATGCCATTTTCTGTGAACCAAATAGAACTTACCCCAAGCTGATGAAAGCTGGGCATAAAGAACGTTCAAATGTGATGAAATCAATTTTGAGGATGACGGAAATCAATGCTCAGAAAGCAGGCCAGAAGGAATCGAACAATTGCAGATCATATTCAAGTTGAACAATGACATAGCAAAATGCAATAGGTAGGTACTGAATTATCCCTGTTCCAAAAGAAAACAAACTAAGTTTATTCGCCCATCTACAACAACAAAGCTGCACCAGCAAGAAAGTGCCAAGCTTCTAACAAAATCGAGCCAGTGCCGTAACTGTAAATAAAATGGGCTAATTAAAGAGAAAATGGGATGTCATGTTCAGCTTTCCTCAATCAAAATTTCCCATTTCCCGAAAACCCTTCAACAACCAGGGTACTCAAAGGAGAAGTCCTCAAATATTGAATGAAATGTTAGAAGGTGAAGAAACCTCATCACACCAGTTTCCTGAAAACCGTAAATTGTTCAGCAAAGCCAAGTGAATACAATGCTAAATTTTGCTTCCCAAAAACAACTCAGAACAATAACTGCGGGTGAGTCCGGTCTAAAAGTCCAAAGAGAAGGCCTGGGATCATCAGAAAAAGAGGATCCTTATTTCAACTGCATAGAGTTTTTGCTAATGTTTAAATAATCGCAATGTTTTACATGTATGAATGCATTCATTCCGCCTCACCGAACACTGTGTAGTGTGGACATCATTGGACAGTTGTTGGATTATTTTAGTCTCTATGGATCACTTAAAACATTTCTTTTTTCTTAAAAAATCTCAAAATGGGACATGGTGCCCACTCTGCAGAGATAACTCCATTTGGAGCAAACAAGTCCAAGACCTGATAGGCACTTGACCATCATCTCCAGGACACCTGCCCTTAGAAGGTGATAAGGGCAAGCAATTAAACATGTTTTCCATTTTTCAAAAAATTATACGAGGGACTGAAAACGAAGAAAAAAGGTACCAAATAAGGGCATCGCCCATTTTACCGGGGAACTCAACTCACAGCTGCACAGCACCATATCTTCCTCCTGTCATTCTCGTGCAGGAACGATCATGCGCACCTCTCCACTGCGGCAAGAAAGTATCCGATTTCTCCCAATGCCACATGATTTAGACAGCCGTCTTGCTCTTCTTCAAGAAGATACCTACCTTTATGGCCAATTTAAAGGGGGGACCTATGAAAAATTGGGAATTTTGATTTGAAAATTTTTGTTTTCTGTTTTCTATGTTACTTTATAGAGCAAACCATGCTCTACATTTTTTCATTCTACATATTTTGTCATATGTTCAATTGTTTTCAAGTTACAGCTGCATTTCGCACTGGCGGAACATTTAGCGGTAGTTGAAAACAACAGAAAACCTGAAAATGATACTCGATTATTTCTCCGATTTTATGAAAACATTGTTTTCCGTAAAATCGCATTCACCAGAATTGGCATATCTCAGTGGGTTTTTACTCAAGAATCTTGAAAATTGGCACCATTATGTAAAATTTCATGCCGGAACCAGTGACAAGAGTCAGAGTTTACATTTTTGCTTGCTTTTGGAGTTGCAGAGGCTTTTATCGCCAAAAGCTGCATTTAATAGTGCTTTTCCAGCCCAGTTCAGTTTACAGATCGAAAATGCAAAACATGGCAAGAAAATGAGAAAACGGCTTTTGTCACTGGTTTCTTTTATGTTTCCTTAGCCTTCATGCAAAATTTCATAATGCTTGGACGGTGTGTGCACACCAAGCACTGATTCTCCCAACACGCCAGCCTATCGCACTTTTACCCATTTTTCCCAAGATATATGGAAGCTTGGAAAACGGCTTTTGGCAGGCATAATACAGGCCTAAATGTCTACCTCTGTGCAAAATTCATGTATCACAAATCCACAAATTGCAGATTTTAGTTTTTCCACAGGTCCCCCCTTAAAGTCACATCCACACAAGAAAAACAGCACACAGGGCGAACGTCACAGTTGTTCGATCAGAAATTGCAGCAAATCAAATTGGCAGCTCTGCAGTGCAGCTCCAGTGTGAGTCATCCATCACAGGTCCACAGAAAGGGAACGGAACACGGAAGAGTGTCTTGGCCCACCACTGACCCTTTTCTTTAAAATGAATAATTCCACATATTCACTCAATGTGGGATGAACAAACGTCTGGGGGTGGTCTCAACAATAACCAGACTGCAGTGTGCTGCTGGTGCAGTGGTGCAACCGGATTAAGCACACGAGGACAGAGACAGAAGAGAGGTATGAGTTGAATTGGCCAATTGGAAGTTAAGGGAGTTGCATTGCATTCTCTTTGCATGTAGATGGAATGCATGAAACCACATTGCAGCGCAGCATTCAAAGGGTTTGCCGGACCAGTGTTTTATTGGCAGGGAATGGGTCATTTGAAATTTACAATTTAACCTTTACAATAAGTGGAAATTTCGAGTTTCTCCTTTTGTGAAGGAATGCCCATTTGTGATAGGCATTTAAAATATAGTAGGGGCAGAGAGAGACCTGTCCAGATGGTTTATAAGGATGCAGCATCTGGGATTTAGGATGTGCAATGCCCCTCCTGATTTTTTCCAGGGGGGCAGGCTGCCCCCGGCTCCGGCGCCATTGGATGAAATGCATGGATTTCTTGTTTTTATAGCTTCTTCAGAAACTGATTTCAAAAAGTGAAGCTGAACTGCTTGGGCAAAAATGTAAAAGATATAAAATCCAAAATGAAGTGTCCATGCCAAATAAACAGAGTAGGTGAAAATCAAAGGGTGAAAATTAAAGGGTATAAAAAGTCATACTTCGTGTTGATTTCATTCTTCTTCAAGTAAAAGGTTGGTAGCACCTCATCTCCTGTTCAATCAGTTGTGGTATAAGATCTTGACAAATGCCAGAATTTGATAAAAGTTCCAGCGATCAGTGATAATTAATTACTTCAGCGAATCCATTTCCAAAGATGTACTAAGCTGCACCATGAAGTTTGAAGGAGAAACTGGCTTTCTTCTTGAAAATGATTGCAATCGCAATGCTTCAGAACTGGTGCTTTCAAGATTTGACGATCAGGTTTCTGATGATTCAGCATCTTTTCTCAACTACTCTGGTCCTGTTATCGAATCTGACACATTTCCATCAGTTCCATCCGAAGAAATAGAAAGAATTGG
>JASGXE010007089.1:0-31726 GCA_030068105.1 Sinentomon sp. SZTP_YWyxl | reverse complement strand
AGTTTTCTACATTTGTTTTCTGCGACGTACACAATTCAGGAAATGCTTTTAGAGAGCATTTACCATAATTGTGTACTCACGATGACACGTACGCTGCAGTTGTGTACGCCTGATTGGACACGTAGAAAACCCCATGTAGAATATGTACCCATCCCTGATTTTTTCATTTTGGTTTCCGTCGATCTGGAAGTTAATAATTGTGACTCAAAATTCGCATCGGATTGCACTCCAGGTATTCACCTTCCTGGTTGCCTATCTTTTTTTGTGTATTGTCGTCATTGGCAGTTTCTTTTTTTTTTTCTTTTCATGGCTATAAACACAACGGCATAGCTTTTTCTAAACTTGCTCTATCCTCGAGTCGCCATGCAATTATGCAGCTCTTGCGCACATTTTTCTCCCGCACAATTCATGCATGGTTGCTTTCATTGCTCGGTGATTACAGGTGTCGTTTTTCTTATCTCTACTCCTTTTGGCCATTCCAGGCTTTTACCGCATTTTTCAAATCGGGATTCTGCATTTTGGTTGTATCAGCCAGGATTTTTGAGAGACCCTCCGGTAATATCTGGATTTTGTTTCCGCTCTGAAAGCGGAGCAAATCGTCAGCAAAGGCAACAGCGGCATTGGTCTGTTTTTTTCTGCAAGGACTTACCAGCCTCAGAGAATAAGAAAAAATTTCGCCAAAAAGGGCAACAAAGTCATGCGCATCCTGGAGGGCAACGGCGGGGATTCCCGCCCTCCCGCCCGGGCCAGTCCGCCCCTGTCAACATCCTCAGGGAAGTCAGTCAAAATCAAGTCTCAATGCAGACTGAGAGGCAAGTTTTATAACTAGCCTTCATGGGTGCAGAGCAGAACCACTTGAATTTTGCGGTCATGGTTGCTCGATTAAAATCAAATCTCTTGCTTGGCTTCCAATCTAAATGGCAATTTTTTATCAGATTTAAATGGAGTCACATTTTCCAAAAAAAAAAACATCAGCATCTCTGTTTGTGGATGCAAAAAAAGCACCAGACAAATATTTCTTCCCTTATGAAATGCAGTTCTTTCTCTCTCTAAAGTAACAAATTCCTATTCAAACAAAGAGGAGCTCCAGGTTGAATGCTCTCATTTTTCTTCCAGCCATCTCGCCCACGGCAAAGGGTTATAGCTAGCTTGAGCGAGAGATGGAGACAGTGAGAGAGGGGGAGTGAGAGAGAGAGAGCAACAGAAGTGATATTCCAATTCCAACTACTGCAGCACTGGTGACATTGTCATCCATTTCTCAAATGTTCACATTGCCGTACACACAAAAAATGGGAAGAAGCTATACAAGTTAAAAAATTTAACTTATAATTATTGACGGCTTACATCGATTGGAGCAGATGTAGGCTAAACATGATATTGCAAGCAACCTCACAAAAAAAATGCTGAAGCAAATAAAAAAAAAGCCAAAAAAGCCAACAAAAAGAAAGTTGATGCATAATGAGGCATGCTTCTTTCACAACGTCATTTCATACTAACATGTTGGCTAATACGAGGTATTTTAGGCAGGTTGTTCTTCTGGGGCTTCCTGATTCATCATAACTTTTAAATGCTTCAAAGAAGTCTGTGTGAGCTTTTTCAAATTCACCCTCACGAAGGTGCATCTTGCCACCACATTCTGGTTAATAAAAAAAGGATCAACAAAAAGAAGAAGAAAAAGAGCAAGATGAGATTCAGTTTAAGTTCGGAGTTAGGTAAAGCAGTTCTGCAGAGTCCACTAAACTGAGACGAAAAAGTGCAGGCCCAGGAAAATCATAAAAAAGCGAGTGCCTAACCACTGAGCAAAACAGATTCTGTCTCAATTTGAAATGAGAGAACTTCATTCAACATTGGATGATTGACAACAGAGCACTGTCACAGGAAGGGTTGAGTGAGTTGCCTGGGAGAGTTAAACTTGAGATCGCCCTGTGCTGTGGGCAAGTTCCATGTTTTCTTTCCACTCTGGTCCAATCTGCTAGACTTCGTCCACTACTCTGGGATCTGATCACAGTGGTTGCATCCTCAGCTCAGAACGTAGGTTCTAATCAGAAGAAGGAGAAGATGAGCAGAGAGAGATGTGATCAGAGAGGCTGCTGGTCCTCTTCAACCGGATCAAATGTTCCAGTTGTTCCAGTTGCAATACAACTGCAGTCAAACAGGACCAATTTTGCATTCGTTGTTTTTCGGGATACCTTCAATTCATTTGTGACCCAATTTTGTGACATCCGGCTTCTGCCATCTCTCAGGTGCATCCCCTCAGATAGGTTTTCCCCCTAGAAACAGAAATTGGGATCCGGACTCTTCGAAAAAACACCCAACGGTAAAAAAACACATCTTAGCAAGATGGAAAGCTGTGACAACAATCATTTGTACCTGATGCCCAATCCACGCAGGGTAAGGCAACCGGGGATCCTGCTGGGACACTGCCAGCTGCTAAATAGGGTGTGGAGAATGTAAAAATAATTTATTCTCAGGTAAGCACCTTTTTGCAACTTTTTGAAACACCCTGCATTGCGCTGGAAACATTCAAAATTTATTGCCAGAAGTTGCCAGAATAATAACTTCAAAAATTTGAAAAGGCATTTCATCCAATAAAGAAAATGTGCATGTCGCCTTTTGGTTTGCTGTTGTTGTGTTCTTTGTGTGACATCACACGATACGGTCTGTCTTGAAAAACGAAATTTTTCGCAAACCGTTACTCCGAGGTCGCAACCCCCGGACCCCTCTCTCAACCATTTTATGTATTTTCCTATAGCAAAGATGTTGTGTGCAGTTTGGCTTGAACAGGTTTAAATTCCACCATGAGTTATTCAGAAAAAGCCAGATGAAATGAGCAGATTTCATAGAAATTAATACCCTCAAGCCAACAGAAATCAAGTTTTACCAACTTGCCAAACGGGTTGTATCCATTCTGAGGAATCGGTGAGGCAGCATACACAGAAAAAACCAACATTCCTAATTCACAGTGGCAGACGCTTGTTATTGGTCCAGCAATAAAACCAACAAACACTTTTTTTTCTTCATTGGTGAACTGAAACTGGCCCAGCACTTGCAGGATGGAGGTGGGAGGAAGCCTGATCGAAGGAGCAGGGAAAAAACCTTAAGCCGAAGCCGCCCCTTAGAGCTGCAGATCGAGAAAGAAAATATGGACAATTGAAACATAAAATGTGCACACAGAAGATGTAAAATTTCAGTGTTGAAGCAGGCCTCTCATGATGTTATTAAATTCTTGATTGTTGAGAAGAAAAGAAAAATTCTCGATTACCGAGAAAATGAACTCTTGTGGGCTATGTCATCATCAGTATGAGGCAAAACGACTTTCAGACATTTCGTCTTGCCCCCGCACAGGGCAAGATCATGGCTAAATCGAATGAGCAAAAGCAAAACAAACCAACCTCGAATGACTCCCATGATCAAAGGATGAGGTATGGCTGATTTGATGTGATGAGACTGTTCGTAGAGTACTTTGAGCTTTTTGTTATTCTTCTGTGCTGTATACATCTGAATTTCCAGAGCATACACTTCCAACAATTGTGTTCCCTTTTTCAGATCATCTTCACCATCATCAGTCTGTTGGTTTGTTTGTTTAGGGAAAATGAAAACACCAATTAAGAACAAACAGGCAAGGTGACTGATTATTTAAAGAGAAAGGACCCATGTCAACATTTCAAATGAATTTAGGATGGAAGTAAATTCAAATAAATTTTGCCCTGCCCAACAAAGGTTGAGGAGGTTCTGTCTGGAAGAGTTCCAGCAGTTTGAGATAAAAACCAGCAACAAAGTATGTTTCTTAAAACTACACATTGGTCCAATTCCAAAGATGGGACTTGGCTAAGTCTCAACTTGAGTCATCGTTGTTTTGTTGATTTTTGGTAAGGAATCGCACTGGCTGCTATGTAATGTGTGCCATCTCAGCTATCAACAAAACAGCAATGACTCAAGTCAAGACTCAACCAAGTCACATCTTAAGGGGATAGGGGGTCAAAATGCTAACTTCAGTGAATATGAACCGAATTGGTTGAAACTTGGCACACTCATTGGGGTTGTTGAAACGAGTCTTCGTGCAAACTTTCCATGCTCTATCTATCATATTTCAGGAGTTATTGCAGATTTAATAAAAAATACCAGCGGAACTTCCGATTGACAGTCAGCGATACCTGTAAAACATTTGGAGTCCAGGATTGCGCCATTTTGGTCCTTATTTGTCAAAAGTGGAGTGACAGAGCCAGATTTAGCTTTTTGATCTCATTCATGAGTTTTTTCCTCCATTTCGGTGTGTATCCGCTACAAACGAGGGGGTATTTGGCAAACAATAGCCCAAAACTTGTCAGAAAAGAGTGACATAATCAAAATTCTGGCTCTGTCACTCCACTCAGGACACTTTTTACACAAGTATGCCAATTTTCACTTTCCCATGACATCTGGGAACTGAGAAAATGCAATCAAAAGTAAGAAAAATGTCAAAAAGTGAAAGTGGTAAAATGCTCCTTGAATTTCGTGGATTTTTCTAAGTATATGAAAAAAATATGTCGCGTGAGAAAAGTATCGCACGGGAAACCCGATAGCTCCTCAACCAACAACCAGATGTGACAAGATAGCTCCTCGATATGTGATCCCGATTGTGACGCAAGCAGGCATGCCTGATCAGCAGTGATCAAAGCGAAGTGCGCCTTCTTTGCTTTTGCATAGGAGGACGTTGAATCCGGATCTTGCGTGTGTTGTGAACGCTACATTCAAGTGCTGCAAAACCGCAAGGCCCTTGGTCTTTGAACGCTGGTACAGTGCAAATCAAGAACCAAGATCCAAATTTTGGAAGTTTCATTGAATCGTCTGCACTCTGCAGTGACTCCATAACGAACACTCAAAAAGTGACGTAGATAGTCAAGAGGCAGGTCGGAAATCCCTCAATCTCAGAAGGAAACATCCAGCCAAACCAGGTTGTTCATTTCCATTCATCTCATTTTTCTCATCTAAAATTCACAGAATGTCTCAGTTTCTTGTTCCACCGCCATTTCTGTCTCAATTTTTTCACAATTGTTTTGTCCAGTTTGATTCTTTATCCAAACAGGTCTCGGAGATAAACAGCAAACTGGAAAACAACAATGACCAATCGGAAGTTCAGCGACTGCAGGAAAAAATTTCTCAGCTCGAGGAAACTGTCAACACAATGAATGACACCATAGCCGAACTGCAAGCTGAAAACGTGGCTCTGAAAATTCAGCTTCAAGAATGGGTGGCGCCAAAGGCAACAGACAACAGATCCTACAGTCAAGCAGTTCAAAACGGTGTCCCATCAGGTCAGATGCGTACTCAGGCAGGCCGAAGAAGGCAGCCCCTGCTGCCAACACCACCACCGACTGAGCGAATTGGTGGGCCTAATCATTCTGTTTATTCAAACTACCCACAGGTGCAATTTCGAAATCCCCGCCAGAACACAAATCAGAATAAGTGGCATCGGGTTCCAACGAAAGAAACAAGTCACCAGCGAAGAGATATTCCGCGACTTTCAACCTGGCTGCCAAACAAGAAGTTCTCGTCCCAGCCCACTTTAACTGGAAACAGATTTGATGTACTTTCAGATTCCAGTGTGGAGGCAAATCAAGAACAGGAAGAAATCGGTGAGAAATTCCCACCAGGGTTTGATCCTGTTACGCCAGTGAAATCGAAATCCAAATCGAAAAAAGTCAAACAGACGAGAATCACAGACAGTCCCCAATGGAAGGTGGTGAACAATAAGGACAATTTGAAGGTAATTTTTTCACAGGATCCTCGAAGGTCGAATCGGCCAACTGATGGTGGGAGTCCGTGCCGAGACGACACAAATGATCCAGTCACTGAATCCCCAGAAAGTCAGCCATCTGGCAGCAGTGTGATCAACGAAGGCAACACATCAATGGAGAGACCCAGATCTCAAAAAAGCCATCGAAAAACGCATCTTGTTGTTATTTCAGATTCCAATGGCAGGTTCATCGACCAGCATGTTGAAAAGGATGGGCACACGACTGTTCACTTTTTCCAGGAGCCACTGTGTCGACCGTCATAGACAAGTTGCCTAAGCTCCTGCACGATGGTTATGGCGAATCTGTTCATGTGGCGTATCACGTTGGAGTCAATGATCATCGACTCGGGTTGTCACCATTGATTGACAAGTTCAAAGACCTGATCGCCGTCTCCCAAGAATTGAATGGCAAGCTTAAATCCGACTTCCATTTTTCTATTTGCAGTGTTCCACCAACAACAAGGTACGGTGAAATGGTGCACTGTCATTTCAAACAGGTGAACAAGATCCTGAGGTGTAGTGTTTCATCGTGGGCCACCCCGTACAGCTTCATTGACCTGTTGGACTGCCAATCACCAACCTACCTCGGAAGTGATGCTCTACATTATCGGCCGATTGGAGCATACATGGCTGCCGCCAAAATATGCAATTTTACCTCTTCTTTTTTAGGAAAGCAAGCAGCAGTGTCTCGGAGGGCTCTCTGAACGCCAGTAAACTCCCATCTGGGAATGACAGGGAATTCCGGAAGCCAAATGAACCTGACGTCGAAGGGTCAAACAGGAGCAGCCCTCGGCGGCAAATGGCCGGTCGCAAAAATCTTTTTATTCAGGAATTCCACAATTTCAAGATACTTGTCATTAACTGTCAGTGCATAAGGAAAGCAAGAAAAATTGAATCGCTTAACACAATACTTTTGACATATGACATAGATATCCTATTTATGACTGAAACTTGGCTAGATTCCAGCATAAACAATAGCGAAATTTTAAACGTGGATGAATATTCCATATACAGAGCCGACAGGCAAATGGGCCGCGGTGGCGGAACATTGATCGCTGTGAAAAGGTGTTTTTTAACTTTTCCGAAGGACGTGCACTTTATAAGCAGTTCTCAACTCGAATTCGTTTGGTGCACCCTGGAAAAAAACATTAACCGCAAAATACAAATAGGCTGTTTCTATCGCCCTCCTTGCTCGGGCCTTGATTCTCTCTTGGAATTTTATGACCTTTTGAAGCTGATCTTGCATGGGGAAAATGGCAGGGAATCAAATAATATTATTGTGGCTGGTGATTTCAACCTGCCTGATATTGATTGGCAATCGTTTTCTATTCGTGATGGCAGCGCTGACAAATACAAGCATGAATTCTTCTTAGAAACAATTGCCACATTTGACCTTCAACAATACGTGCTTTCCCCAACACGTGTCGCTGGTAACGCCGCTAACGTTTTGACCTCATTTTTTCAAATATCTCCTCACTTGACGTGAAGACAGATTCAGTTGTTGGGATTGGAGATCACCAAGCTGTCGTAGGTTCTTTTAGCACCTCAACAAAGATCAAATGTCAAACCAAAAGAAAAATATTTGTTTATGGACGAGCTAACTGGGACTCTTTACGTTCTGATTTATTGTCCCAGTTTGCTGACTTCCGTGAGGGCGCTTCCGCACAAAATGCAGAAGAAAATTGGACCACTTTTAAAGAAATATTGCAAGGTCTGTGTGACCAACACATTCCATCAAAACTTGTTTGTAACGACACTTCGTTTCAGCCATGGGTGAAGCCTGCTTGAAGAGACTGCTGAGGAAGAAGCGTCAAGAGCATGCAAAACTGAAGAAAGATTTTGCGAAAAAACCAAACAAAGTTTTCAAAAATTAAGAGCAGCAGTAAAGGAACAGTCAAAAAGTTCTCTCAGGATTTTTTAACAGAGGCATTTGAGACAGACAACAAGAAAAAAATTTTGGAATTATATCAAACATCGCCGCTCTACCCATACCTTTGCGCCACTTAAGGATGAATGTGGGCGGTCTATTACCGAACCGAAAGACAAAGCAGATCTACTCAACAAAACATTTAGCAAAATTTTCACTATGGAGGATCTCTCAACTGTTCCTGATGCCCCCATTCGCCCTCAGTTCGATCCAATGCCTTCAATTACAATCTCTACTGAAGGAATCGCGAAGTTATTATCCTCAATTGACATCAACAAGTCGCCTGGACCGGACAACCTGCCAGGTAGAATTCTGAAAGTCCTTGCACAGGAATTAGCTCCATACTTGTCTATCGTCTTTCAAAAATCTCTGGATTCCGGTATGGTTCCATCCGACTGGCGATGCGCTCTGGTCACCCCGATTCCCAAATTGGGATCCGCGGCTGATCCGCAAAATTACAGGCCCATCTCTCTCACATGCATTTCATGCAAAATCTTCGAACACATTCTTTTCACGAACATTTTTGCGCACCTTAATGCGAACAAATACTGAGTAATATCCAGCATGGCTTCAGGAGCGGCCTCTCTTGTGAGACTCAGCTGCTTGAATTCTGTAACGACCTTTCCAGATCACTTGACGCTAGAAGGCAAGTTGACGCCATCTTCCTTGACTTCAGCAAAGCTTTTGACAAAGTACCCCACAGGAGACTTGTCAAAAAGCTTAGAAGTTTTGGTCTGGAAGAAAATTGCTTGCGATGGATTGAAGGCTATCTGAATCATAGGTCTCAGACTGTAGTCATAGATGGTGAACGATCTGAACCCTGTGATGTCACATCGGGCGTTCCGCAGGGAACTGTTCTTGGTCCTTTGTTGTTCCTTCTTTACATCGATGATATTTCAGCAAATCTTGAATGCAGTGTCAGGCTCTTTGCCGATGACTGTGTTATTTACAGGGTAATTGACACCCCAAATGACTGCCTAGTTCTCCAAGCAGATATCGACGCGGCATCTGATTGGGCAAAAAACTGGCAAATGGAATTTAATGTTGGCAAATGTGAGAAGCTTACCTTTTGCCGTCGGCAGGACGCAATTCCGTTCTATTACACAATCAATAGCGCAAATCTCAAATGCTCTTCAGAATACAAATATTTGGGCCTCACATTTGACGAGACCCTAAACTGGGCGAAACATGTTGATAGAATTTCCAACAAGGGCCTCTCCCTGGTTGCATTCATTCGGAGAAACCTACACGGTTGCCCACAGAAAGTTAAACTACTTGCGTACAAATCCCTGGTGCGCCCGGTTCTGGAATACGGCGCTTCAGTGTGGCATCCTTTTCAGGCGAATCATGCGGCAAAGGTTGAGCGAGTCCAACGAGTGACTGCTCGTTTCATCTGTCACAATTATGACAGGGGATCCAGTGTGACGAATATGCTAAAGTGCTTAGATCTGCCACAGCTAAGTGAGAGGAGATTAATCTCTAGGCTCACGATGCTATATAAAATAATCAGAGGTAACGTGCTAACGGAACTCCCGCCAGAGGTTGAGCCGTCATGTTCCCAGTCAAATAGACACGCAAATGATATGACATTTCGGCATATTCTCGTTCACTCCAACTCTTATTCAGGCTCTTTCTTTCCTGACACCATCCGACTTTGGAACAGGCTTCCCGGTGAGTTGACTGCGTTGCCTAATTCAGATGCCTTCCGGCGTGGAGCATCCGACTTCATTGCCAAAAACCGGACGCCTGATCTCTGAAAAGTCGGAAATTCACGCGTCACATGGCTTTCAGCTGTTTGCGCGTTATAATAATAATAATAATAATAATAATAATAATGATATCAAAAAAGCAAAAAAACACAAAAAACCAATGGGATGTCCTCTGTCCACCAAAAACAGCAAAGAACCTGCAGATCTTCAGAACTTGAGAATGAGAAGCAAGCCAACCAAAACATTTCAGCTTGCTCTAATGTGTCTGGACTTTCACCAGCACGTCAAATTCTAATTTTTTTCTCGGCGGTTAAGGGGTATTATCTGAAATGAATCCATTGAGGTGGTATAAAAGAGGTATGATCTAGCCCAATCAACAACTTCTTCAACCTCAGCAATGCTAATCCAATCCTAAATTGGAAAAAGCACTAGAAACATGCAAAAACAAAGCCAGCTCATTTCACAGGAGTTTCCCCAGAAAATGAGCCACAGGGCAAAAAGCTCCCAAAGCTTCAGTGCCAAAAAAGGAAGTTCCTTGTGTCTCGGTTTGGTACTTGTGCACATAAGAAGTGGGGACAGAGGTAATGAAGTACCTAGGTACTCACCTGACACGATTGGTGAAGTTGTTTTAATATCTTTGCTAGACGATTAAAATCACTCCTATCATAATAAAGCTTGCCAAGTTTTGTGTTGGTTTTGAACCAGAGACGGTCATTCTTGGCATCTCTCAAAGCTTCCAGTGTTGTTTCATAGAAGTCCTGAAGCAGTTCCATCTGAAAATAAATAAGTGCATAGAAAGACAGCATCAACATGATGATGCAAGCAGGTTTAGATTACAAAATACCTATTAACTGCTTGCCGGAATGGCAGACTCAGCTCAACATGACTCTGTCTCTCCTTCATATCGGTCATCCAAATTAAACCACTTTCCTTCCCACTTTTAGAAGCATCTCTCTGTGAAATGTTGAATGCAGTATAAAGACAAACGCCAGTGTTTCACTCCGAGGCAAAATTGGGGAAAAGCACAGAGCAAGCTCATGTGCACAAATTCTGGAGAAAACTGCAAGAATATTTCAATAAAAACTTGCTTTTCTTTTTAAACACCAGACAGGAAAAACAGAATGAACCTGAACATGTTGGGATTGGCATGAGGAAAATAAAAATGCACAAAATTGTACGCCGGTGCAGATAGCGTCAAATTCAAAATCAAAATCAAAAAGATGTAGAAGTCATTTCATAAAATTCAAACGTCGAATTTCCATGTTGCCAAATAATCACTTCTTTCGAAGTTTCGTGATGTGCAATGCATAGAAACCGCTTGGCATATCTACGCAAGCACAACAGAGAAGTCTGGGTGCCTTTCGCTCTCTGCGAATGGAACCACCTCCCATTATTTTTCACCTGTTGAATGCTTGGAAACGCTTTTCACTTGTTAAAACTTGGGAACGTTTTTTGGGAGATCTACTCAAGTTAGCGCACTCAAAATTTGGCACAAGAGAGGCCATACGATGCCGGAGGGCAACGCAAGGCCCGATTTTTGATTTTCGGCGCCTGCGACTGGAACCACCTCCCATCAATTTTCATCGTGCAGAAAATTTGGGAACGCCTTTTGGGAGATCTACTCAAGTTAATGCACTCAAATTTTGCACAAGAGAGGCCATACGACGCCGGAGGGCAGCGTGAGGCCCAATTTTTGAATTTCGACACCTGCGACAGGAACCACCTCCCATCAATTTTCATCGTGCAGAAAATTTGGTGACGCTTTTTGGGAGATCAACTCAAGTTGGCGCACTCAAATTTTGGCGCAAGAGAGGCCATACGACGCCGGAGGGCAACACGAGGCCCGATTTTTGAATTTCGGTACCTGCGACTGGAACCACCTCCCATCACTTTAAACTTGTAGAAAATTTGGGAACGCTTTTTGGGAAATCTACTCAAGTTAGGGCACTCAAATTTTGACACAAGAGGGGCCATACGATGCCGGAGGGCAACGTAAGGCCCGATTTTTGAATTTCGGCCCCTGCGACTGGAACCACCTCCCATAACTTTTAACGTGTAGAAAATTTGGGAACGCTATTTGGGAAATCTAATCAAATTAGCGCACTCAAGTTTTGGCACACGTGACACCATGCGACGCCGGAGGGCAACGCAAGGCCCGATTTTTGAATTTCGGCCCCTACGACTGGAACCACCTCCCATCACTTTTAACATGTCGTAAATTTGGGAACGCTTTTTGGGAAATCTACTCAAGTTGGGGCACTCAAATTTTGACACAAGAGAGGCCATACGATGCCGGAGGGCAACGCAAGGCCCGATTTTTGATTTTCGGCGCCTGCGACTGGAACCACCTCCCATCAATTTTCATCGTGCAGAAAATTTGGGAACGCCTTTTGGGAGATCTACTCAAATTAGCGCACTCAAGTTTTGGCACACGTGACACCATGCGACGCCGGAGGGCAACGCAAGGCCCGATTTTTGAATTTCGGCCCCTACGACTGGAACCACCTCCCATCACTTTTAACATGTCGTAAATTTGGGAACGCTTTTTGGGAAATCTACTCAAGTTGGGGCACTCAAATTTTGACACAAGAGAGGCCATACGATGCCGGAGGGCAACGCAAGGCCCGATTTTTGATTTTCGGCGCCTGCGACTGGAACCACCTCCCATCAATTTTCATCGTGCAGAAAATTTGGGAACGCCTTTTGGGAGATCTACTCAAGTTAATGCACTCAAATTTTGCACAAGAGAGGCCATACGACGCCGGAGGGCAGCGTGAGGCCCAATTTTTGAATTTCGGCACCTGCGACTGGAAATACCTCCCATCAATTTTCATCGTGCAGAAAATTTGGTGACGCTTTTTGGGAGATCAACTCAAGTTGGCGCACTCAAATTTTGACACAAGAGAGGCCATACGATGCCGGAGGGCAACGCGAGGCCCAATTTTCGAAATTCGGCCCCTGCGACTGGAACCACCTCCCATCACATTTAACTTGTAGAAAATTTGGGAACGCTTTTTGGGTAATCTACTCGAGTTAGGGCACTCAAATTTTGACACAAGAGAGGCCATACGATGCCGGAGGGCAACGAGAGGCCCGATTTTTGAATTTCGGCCCCTGCAACTGGAACCACCTCCCACTTTTAACGTGTAGAAAATTTGGGAACGTTTTTTGGGGAATCTACTCAAATTAGCGCACTCAAGTTTTGGCTGTCAGTTCGTGTTGGCGGTTGATGATGATGATGGTGATTAACTATGTGGAATTGCGTGCCAAAAACAATCCCTTTTTGCATTCATCTCTTTTTTGTGGTCATTTTAAGAAATTGCCCTTCACTGATTTTTGTCTGCCCTTCCCAGCAGGAACAAAAGATTGAAGCAACCAGGGTGGACAAATCAGAAAATCTCCATTCGAAAAGAGTAGTAATCGCCAAATGAAACCTTTCTGGTGTTTCGGGACACTTTTTGAAAAATAAGGACAAAAGAAGGGATATATGGTTGCTTTTCCTCTGGCCCATTATTAGGCTTTTATTCTGCTCTGCCTGTCGAATATAATTTTCAAAAATTGCTGTCTTCTTAATGTTCGTATCATAGACACAATGCTATATGCTATGGCTGTTGAATTTTTACTGAGAGGCCAAAACAAATGGGAACTGACCACACATGACAGACAGATTCTTTCATTGCATGCTCTGGAGTCGCATGGGATACTTTAGATGAAAAAAGCGGTAAAAAGCCAATGGTTCATTCATCATCATCATCATCATTGACATTATGAGCTGACAGCCATATGGCCGGTGGCTCGGAAATAAAAACCTTTTTGCACAACTATTCAGGGGATATGAAACAGGTACCCACCAATTCTGCTGCATCTGGCACAAAGACAACCTTTTTTCCAAACCCGTATAAAATGATAACTTTTCCATCTGGTTCCTATTCCAAGGTTCCTATTCCTATTGGCCCTCGGTTTTACAAGACCAAAATCATGCTGAAAGTAGCATTCCCGAAGCGAGCGCAGCGGTAACTCAGCTTCTTTATTGCCACTTGTAGTTTACGCGAAAGCTGGACGATGTTATCGCTTCTCTCCCCTCAAAACGTGTGCACATCTAATAGAATCAAAGCATCCTTGCTTTCTTTGTGTGGTTTTGAGTGCTTTTACTCGTAGATCTGACTGATCGGGGATCAGACTGATATAAATATCATGCGGAAAAGGGGGAACCCTTAAACAGTGGAAAGAGGAAAGAAAAAGTTCTGATAACTTTATGTCTCTTGTTTGGGCATCTTCCCACATCCGCTTGGATGAAAGATGCGAACTCATGAAGCACATTGGTACAGAGTGTTCAGAAAGTGTCTTGCTTCACTTTTGGCAGAGGCCTTCCACTGTAAAGCAACGTCATTAAGATTGTATTTTTAAATGCCAATGCCCAAGCTTGATGATTTTCACCAACTATCGGAATGAATTCCATGGGCTTTTCAGCAGATCGGTGTTTGTTGTCAATGATTTTCGCCTTAACCAAACAACTGGTTTCCCAAAAAATCCAAGTAGGGGCCTTTTTGCGATGAAAAAGCCATTGCGCAAAGTTCATCTGTAGATATACTTTCTTAACACTCTGTATCGATAAAGCATCGTTTGTTCCTCAAAAATTGGTGACAGAGACCGCGGGCGGTCTGGCGATCATCACTCCTTCCAAATTTCGGATATACAGATTTCCCAAAAATCACTTGACAAGCCCAGAAAAGTGATTGCAGTTTTGAAGCAAGTCTGGAAGCTTGGAGTGGAGTTTGTTCCAATTCGAATGAACAACACCTGCAGCAGACAAGCCTGTCAGTCTGAAACTGAAATCTGAAGAAATAGCCCCACAAGAGAAGATTGTAAACGAGCAAATAGCAGGGGTAGTCAAGTGACTTTTGGGAAACCCTGAATGTCAACGTTCAATTTTTGCCAAACTGATCCCATCGGCTACCGGGGATGCCCGCTGATGTGGCAGCTGCAACGCGGTCTTGTTATTTGACTGAATGAGAGCCGGATATTGTGCTTTGGTTGACGGCGAAAGTCATATCTGTGCGCTCAGTCTCCAAATATGGAAAACATCAAGAAAGGGAAAAAACGAAAAGGACGACTTTCCATTCACCAGAAAAGGAGTTTAAGACATGGCAACAAAAAATGCAAGGTAAGATGTGGCACTGTTTTTGTTTTGTTTTCTTCCTTTCTGCGTTGCCAATAACAATATTTTTGCAATTCACACCACCGCAAGGAATCTGGTGAGAGAAAAAGAAACATTTCATATTTGCGATCACCAGATCCAATGGCTAGTCAGTACCCTCAGTGGGTAGGTACCTATATGAGGCATTAACAAGGCCTCAGGTTTCTGAAAAAAGCAAGTGACTGAAAAAATTCGTTGTCAAAATTGGCGTGGCGCAAGAATGCCATTGTTACCTGCCATGGGCTGCATGGGTTTGGTGAAAAAAAATGTCAACATTTTTAGAACATGCCACCCGCAGCATTTTTCTGACAAACGGAAAAAACAAGAGGGTTGCCACTCAAAATGCAAAGCAGAATTCCCTGGATTTTCCAGGTCTCTTTCCGCATGTTTGAAAGAAAACCAACGCAAGGATCTGGGCACCGACCCAGATCCTTCTGAGAGTCTGGGGCGGGCATCGTGGCTGGCTGGGTCGGGAAGCTGAAGAAATTTTTGAAGCAGCGAGCAAAAAACGGAACTTTCAATGTTCCCTGGATTTTCCAGGTTTTCCTTTTTCGCTCTCAATTCCCATGGATTTTCCAGGTTTTTCAGGTGCAAATTTACAAATCCCTGGATTTTCAAAAATGCCATTTGCCAATAATTATTGGATTGTCTGCAGCGACAATTTCAAAGCAATGAAATCATGCTGACAAAATGATGAGGGATTAATTTGTGAAGATATTTCCAAACCTGTGCCCAATAATGATTTGAAATGATTTTGGCAAAAAATCATTAATTTCCAGTGCCTTAACTACTAGACCACCGATGCAGCTGCCGAAATACGTTTTCGAGTGTGCCTTTTGATCAAATGTGCTTAGAGCATCTGCTCAATGACGTCAGTGCAACCTGCGATTTTGGATGGTTTCTAAAACAAGCAGCCGGCCTTCATCCAGCCTGAAGTCCAATGCAGCCGCCTTCAGAGCTCAAAACATTTCAGATGAGAGAGTTCCCAGTTTTCAAGAGGTGAAAAATGATGTGAGGTGGTTCCAGTCGCAGTGACCGAAATTCAAAAATCGGGCCTGGCGTTGCCTTCCGGCATCGTATGGTATCCGGTGTGCCAAGATTTGAGCGCGCTAACTTGAGTGGATATCCCAAAAAGCGTTACCAAATTTTCTACAAGTTAGAAGTAATGGGCGGTGGTTCCAGTCGCAGGGACCAAAATTCAAAAATCGGGCCTCTCGTTGTCCTCCGGCGTCGTATGGCCTCTCTTGTGCCAAAATTTGAGTGCGCTAACATGAGTGTATGTTCCAAAAATTGTGCCCAAATTTTCTACACGTTAAAAGTTATGGGAGGTGGCTCCAGTCGCAGAGGCCATGAATCAAAAATCGGGCCTCATGTTGCCCTCCGGCGTCGTATGGTCTCTCGTGTGCCAAAATTTCAGTGCGCTAACTTGAGTAGATTTCCCAAAAAGCGTTCCCAAATGATCTACACATTATAAGTTGTGGGAGATGGTTCCAGTCGCAGGGACTGAAATTCAAAAATCGGGCCTGGCGTTGTCCTCCGGAGTCTTATGGTATCCCGTGTGCCAAAATTTGAGTGAGCTAACTTGAGTAGATATCCCAAAAGCGTTCCCAAATTTTCTACAAGGTGATGGGAGGTGGTTCCAGTCGCAGGGACCGAAATTCAAAAATCGGGCCTAGCGTTGCTCTCCGGAGTCGTATGGCCTCTCTTGTGTCAAAATTTGAGCACGCTAACATGAGTGGATATCCCAAAAGCATTCCCAAATTTTCTACAGGTTAAAAGTGATGGGAGGTGGTTCCAGTCGCAGGGGCCGAAATTCAAAAATCGGCCTCGCGTTGCCCTCCGACATCGTATGGCCTCTCGTGTCAAAATTTGAGTGCCCTAACTTGAGCAGATTTCCCAAAAAGCGTTCCAAAATTTTCTTCAAGTTTAAAGAGATGGGAGGTGGTTCTAGTCGCAGGGGCCGAAATTCAAAAATCGGGCCTCGCGTTGCCCTCCGGCGTCGTATGGTGTCTCGTGTGCCAAAACTTGAGTGCGCTAATTTGAGTAGATTTCCCAAAATGTGTTCCCAAATTTTCTACACGTTAAAAGTTGTGGAAGGTGGTTCCAGTCGCAGAGACCGAAATTCAAAACTTGGGCCTGGCGTTGCCCTCCGGCGTCGCATGATATCTCATGTGCAAAATTTGAGTGCGCTAACTTGAGTGGATATCCCAAAAAGCGTTCCCAAATTTTCTATAAGTTAAAAGTGATGGGAGGTGGTTCCAGTTGCAGGGGCCGGATTTCGAAAATCGCTCAAGCGGATTTCCCAAAAAGCGTTCCCAAGTTTTAACAGGTGAAAAACGTTTCCAAGCATTCAACAGGTGAAAAGTAATAATGGGAGGTGGTTCCATTCGCAGAGGGCGAAAGGCACCCAGACTTCTCTGTTGTGCTTCCGGAGAAATGCCAAGCGGTTTCTATGCACTGCAGATCACGAAACTTCGAAAGAAGTGATAATTTGGCAACGTGGAAATTCGAAGTTTAAATTTTATGAAATGCTTGTACATATTTTTTGATTTTGAATTTGACGCTATGGGCACCGACGTCAAAATTGTTTTACTTTGGAAATGAACTTTACAAGAGACAAAGTAAAAAATTCTCAAAGAGTTTTTTCTACTCACATTTCGTGATGTTGAAATGTAGTCTAGGATTGAATTGATAGACTTTTCACTGTGGTTTCGTGTTACGGCACTTTTGATATACGTCAGCAGCTGTTTATACTTCATCATCATCTCGTGATAATTGCACTGAAAATTAATAAAAAAAATAAAACAAAATATGTAGACAGGTATGTCCAGTTTTAAGGCAGCAAATAGAAGTTTAAAAACAAACAAGAGTCATATCACCGCTGTAGCTTTTCTCGCTGATATGATCACCATTTTTTCAGGATTAGGTACCCACAGGTTAACCCTTAACCACCCGAGGGGTGGTCCAACGGATCCACCCAATTTTATTTTCTCAATATTTTTCCCCCCGGGCCCCGACGATCCTGGCCTCCCAGCTATGCCTCAGGGGGGATGGGGTCTACCATGCCCTACAAGCCTAAAAAAATCCATCAACTAATTTGGGAAATATTGGCGAGTGGTCCATTGGACCACCCCTTGGTACTTTACGGAAATCAAAAATTTGGAAAATCCCAAGGGGTGGTCCATTGGACCACTTGCAGATATATCCAAGAGCAATGAAGTTGTGGGGTGCCACGGGGTCCAATACCATCCCATCACCCACATGGCATGCATAGGTTTCACATTTTGCCAACTTTGGTGCCAGTGGCGCTTGGTGGTCCATTGGACCACCCCTTGGGATGGTTAGGAGTCATAAAATAGGACAAACCCAAGGGGTGGTCCAACAGACCACCATGCATTTCATTGCTGTACTCAACCTTTTTACCAATTTTCTCTCTTACCTAGCATTGTTTTAGCTGCTCTGTGCATAAGTGTCTGATTAGGGACAGTTGTGATAATTATTTGGACAAACATCTTTTGTGCACCTTTTGATGATCGATAGTTATCGATAGCTAATTTTGGATAACCAAAAGTGGATCTGTTTCATGCTTGAAGTCTCAACTGTATCGATTTTGTACCCAAACAACTTTCTTTTTTGCCTGGTAAGTCCAAACTAAATAAAACTGAGGATTGGGAGAAAGGTGGTCCGTTGGACCACCCCTTGGGATTTTAGAAATTGTGGGGTGGTCCAACAGACCACCCCTTGGGCATAACTAACAATTCACACAACGTTGATTTTTTGTGAAGTGGTCAAAGTTCAAATTCCATATTGACCAATGCCAGGCTGTTCGTTAGCATTGGTTTCATAAGTGTGTTCAATGATTTGAACATTCAACATGTTATATAGAAATGATTAAGGAAACAAAAAATAGCGGAAAAATGGAAAAAGTTTTGGTCGAATTTTCTGCTTTGGAGGGGAAGTAAAACCAAATCACGTAAAACAGAGGCGTCCATTCAATTTTTCTCACATTCCATTATTTTATTGTCGTTTTGAATTCAATAGCATCAAGATATGTCAATATAATCAGAACTTATTATCGTTTGAAGTTTTTCCTAAAAAACGCAGCCGAAACCTGACCTTCGTGGCTATCGGATGGTAAAAATGTGGGAAGAAACCATCCTAGACTGGCCAAATTTTGCATGAGACATTAAAAATGATGCAGTTTGATGGGAAAAACCTTACTGGGCCCATTAACAGACGGGATCATGGGGTGGTCCGACGGACCACCCCTTGGGTTGTTCTGTAGGGTACGGACCCCTTGGGAGGTTAAGGGTTAAGTTCCAAAGGTAGTGCCATGGCATTGTTGAATGTCTGATGCAGGCCTGGCTGCCCAACACAATCTGCAACCAGTTTGAAATGAGTTCACTGAAAGCATTCGAACTCAGTTTGCTCATTCGAACGATCAAGAATTATCCCAAAAATCAGCTGGGATAAGATATCCACAAAATTGCTAGGAATTGACATTCAAATCCCCTGAAGTTGTATCAAAGTCCAATACCTGCACATCAAGATGAGTGAAGAATACAAAAGTACCATATTGGCAAGCGGTGTTCAAAGTGAAGGAATTTTCCTGCCCAAAATTTTGAGAAATGTCCCAGTGATTTTTCCCAGGCAAATTGGGAAATTTCCACGCAAATTGGAAAATTCCTGAACAAATTCAAATGTTCAAAAAATGTCCCAAATCTTGTGAAAATCATTATTCATAAAAAGCCGCATTGCTGTGTTTGTGTGCATTCAAAATTCTGAAAAGGTGAACCCACTACCCAGTTCCTATGTATGGGGCCTATGTCAGAATCCATATCAAGTCAACTATGCAAAACACAATGTAGAACAATGGTTGTCTGACATCACCATAAACCTGTCTTAAAATGTTGTTGCCTTTATTCCTCTGACATTCGCCAACAATTGCTGTTATTTTCAATGTACGTGACACAAAATATGTGTTTGTTTTATAATATCTGACTGCTGATTTGCACCGGGATTAAAACCCCTGCAAATTAAATCTAGATTAATTTTAATTAAAAAACATGATGTCACCCGATTTTGCTGAAAATTGACATAAATGATGTACCCTATAGGTTGTGAAACATAGGATGATCCCAATCATGCACGATCAAAATTTTTTTTTTCATGTGCAAAGCATACCCAACATTTTATAATTTTACTTAGGGTCCACTCATTATTTACCAAAAATTGTAATAGAAATCATGCACAGTTAAGGCGAGTTCAATGAAAAAACTAAATAGGCACCTCCAGCGACAAAAAAAGGTTAAAACGAACCAAATAAACAATAAGTACCTATGCTGAAAAAAATAAAAAAACACACGAAATCTTTTCGATTCTTGAACGAAAGACTTAGCAGGAGTTTAGAAGCAGTCCAAGGCACCTCTAACTTTTTTCATTGGTCAGATTGGAGGTGCTGCTAACTTCCTGCTAAGTCTGAGAAGCTGCTAAACTCCTGCCATCATCCTGCCGGCCGACACCCTGCTAATTTAGGCTAACTGGTTGATTTGAATAAAGAAAATGAAAGTTTGCAGGTTGGTAGCAGGACTTTAGCAGCTACTAAGCTGAGCAGGTTGATTTGAATGAGGTCCCACATTGAAAACCAATGTGAAAACCAATAGTCCCACTATGAAAACCAATGGCTTGATTGTACACTAACTTAAGCTAACAATCTTATTAAGCTAACGAACTCTGATGGCATGGCCATGGCCTCTGCAGAATTTTGCCACTTTGGAGGTTGCAAGTCTGGCATATTCAGGATGATTGATGTTCCTTCGTCAAAGGTTGAAGTGATGCATTAAAAAAACTCAAGTTTTTTAGCTCTCTTGGGATTCTTTGACTATCTCAGTCTCGAACCATACATTTAAGCACTGTTCCTAGTTTTATTTGTTTTTACTTAACATTCGTTTATGCTGCGATCACAAAGCCTACCGATTTGAAAAGTATTTTGATCATCTGCTTCAGGGCTTTGAAACCCCATTCCCCCTTGTCATTCCCTTCCAGATCAAGAACTTTCTGAAATGACAAGAGAGCTGCTTTAGGATCATCCTCCTTCAGTGCTTTTGAATTGTAGTATTGGTTTTCAAGATCCACATCTGGCTCTGAATTGCTGTCCTCAGAATATTCCTGAAGAGAAAATGGAAATGAAAAAAAAAGAGAAAACAATCAGTTTCAATAAAATCCCAAAATCAAACAATCATTGGTGTAGGTTTCATCCCAATTCCTAATCTTATTAAGTTAGAAGGTTACCAAAGCATGTCAGAAATGAAGTGCCTGGTCTGAAAAACAGATAGCTAGGTATCTAATCAACTCAACTGATATGATCAGTGTTCTGCTAATCTCATCTTGGGTCATGAAATGTTCAGTCAAAGTTTTGCAAATGTGAACGATGCCCTTGCGAGGCACTCAGTTCCACCAAAGTTACCTATTTCATCCTTCACATGTAGGTACACATGAAGGTAAGGTGCATCACATGTGAAAAAAGATACATACATCATGCCCCGTTCTGCAAATCTGCTTCACAGACAGCATGGAAAAGGCTGACAAAAAACGACTCTGGTCCATTGTCCACAGAAACGTTCGTATCAGTGTGGGGTGGGCATGCAGCTCTATTTCTTTCAGATTTTCAAGTTGGCAGCTGGATTTGAGCCATAGCACAACTGGCCACATTGGCAGTTATATCATCTGCCGTTGTGAAGCCGATTTCTCATTTTTTCCTTTTTTTCTTATGTTGTTTTGTAAAGTGTGTCCAGTGTGCTTTTGAGCACAGATGTCAATTAATTATTTGCTACCTCCATTTAAATTTCTTGGTTTCGGTTTTTTCGTCTTGATGCAAAATATCAGTTTTACAGAGGAGAGACAAGAAAAGGCTTGTGTTAAACTATTGTCTGTCCACATTGGAAATCCAATTCACACTTTAGGCAAATAGTCAAGCAACAAATGTTGCAACTCCAGAGCAAACAACCTGCAAAATTGCAGCCTGTGGGAGCATTTAACTTTTCTCTGACACACGTCCTTCGTCTCGTCCATTTGGACATCCTGTTTGAACAGAGGTTTGGTTTGACGTTGGAAATATGTAGGAAGCTACCGTGCTTCGTTTCTCTGCTTGGCTTGTCCTTTGTTTGCTGAGAGGAAGCAATTATTTTTCTCATTTTTGAGCCACGATGGATCTTGAACCATTCATGTTGTGTCCATGGCAAGCTTTTGCGCTCACCTTCCTGCAGTAACAGTTATTCCAAGCTCACAGTTGTCGGTAATGACTGCTGGTGCTGACGGTCAGGACTTCAAATGACTGGAACTCACTTCCAGTCCATTTTTTGAGATGGATGTGACAAAAGTGTTTTCCAGTTTAAGCGCAACATCAAGTGTTGCCTTTTACAAACTGAGTGATGCTGATATCAAACTAGGCCTACATGTTGTTCATTTCCTTATTGGTTGATTTTTATTTTTAATTGTTACCTACCTTCGTTATTGCTGATAATCATGTCGTATGCGTAGGCTACTACCATCGTTTCGATCTGGCAAAACCAGACATTGCGACTTTCGCTGTCACACACCGGCACAGCATTTGCGCTTTCATCAGATTAATAGCATGAGCTGCAGGGTAAGCAAATATGAACCTGAGCACTTTCGGCTTCCAGTGCACCTGCGTGGGAGAGTGTATCCAAAAATAACCAGTGCCACCTAAGGTCAAAGGTGCGAGGGTGAATTAAAATCACACGCACAGGTAATGACCCAGGTTTTTGGTACATTTTAATTTTCTGTTTAGGACTAAGAAAGGCCTCTTTGGCATGACTCTTTCGCACGACCAACAAGACGATATGCACAAATCGGAATGTTACAGCGACACCCTTATTATTGGGGCGTGCGATCGACGAAGTTATCATGACAAGGTCAGGATCACTGCCCGTTCAACTGCCATGCCAAGGACCATTCAGGAAAACACATCGAATGCATATTGCGGGACATGAATTTGTTTTTACAATGAGAAAAAATATGTATTCAAAATACCTATAAAGAAAAAACCTTGAAAAAACATAAAAAGTAAAAAATACGTAAACACTTGTGACTCGCTTCAAGCAAGCGGGATGACGATTCGCAACTTTGGATTTAACTAAATTGGAATGATTTGAACAAATCCAAAGCCACCCCTGGTTGGTTGGAGTCGGTCGATGTCGCAAAACGAGAAAAAAAAAATAAAAAACAAAAAAACCAAAACGAGCCGAAACATTGCAGGCACTCAATACGATGATGATAACACGCGAAACACGATTTGCGCAAAGTTGAAGCGAAAGTCGCAATCAGTTCGTTTGGTCCTGCCAAGTGCCAAAGGAAGGTAGTATGCATACGACATGATCTCCGTTATTGCTTTTAGTCCCTGATATGTACCTATATGGCTCTTTTAAATTGAGTGGTTGTCTTTTGGTTATCTTTCCACTAATTATTGTCAACAAAATTCTTGTGACAGGTAAATTGGTCTGCCTGATGATTTGCGTCTGAGAAAGCTCCAAGAAAATTGGTATTGTTTAAAAAATAATCAATAATCAATCTCAAGCAAATAATAATTTATTATCTTCCAATCTGACTGATGGAAAGCACATGCTTATTCACAGAAATGAGCAGCGACTGCTCACGACTTTGTAATGATTTGCAGCACAACATTCCAACTTGATGAAATTGGGGAGTTTGATTCACCATCTTAACCTGCTGAAATTGATGGGTTAACTTGTTTTCATCCATTTTCAAAAAAAAAACAGATTTTCAGCCTGTTTTCAATCAGGCAAGAAGAAAAGGCACACATTAAAAACCCAAGTAAGTGTCACTTTTCAGTTTCACATATGTATGCGTCACATATTATTTCTTGCACCAAAAGAATGTCGATCTATAGGTACGTCTCAAATGTTCAGTCTATGCATAATGTAGGGTGTTTCAAATGCCATATCAAGGCGAAAATATTCCATTGAAACATGACCTCCATATCTGTTCAATGCATGTCATTGCAAGCACTAATTTACAATGCTGCTACTATCGGTGGAGAGATGTGGTCCTGATTTTACCCGCAATGCAAAATCAGATGGAGAAATACATGGCAGCGCTTTTACCCGCAACTTTACCCAGACCAGATCTCTCCGACGTATGAGAAGGTTTTGGGTTCGACAGCAAGTGCCACTTGGATTTGATCGACTTCATTGTCGGTATCCGACCACTCACAAAGAGCGTCTTTCCCGTTTCGACGCAAATGGATATTCTGATTCAAGCGCCGGTCAATGATTTTAGAGTGTTTGCTAGATCTAATGAATGCAGATGATGGCGAAGACATTTGAAATCTGCTTCAAGTAAAGCAGACTCAACAATTTTGTTTTTCCCAGAAAAAGCATTGCCCCGCTGATTCACACATCCGGTGTTTCAAAATTCAGCCTAAACTAACCTAAGGTGAGCAAAAACAAATGCAAGAAACAAAAGAACAAAACAACTGGTTAAAGGCAACTTTGGTTGCAAGACCTGGCCATAAAAAATATTCATGCGTAAGTACCTACCTAACTTTGTTCGTTAGATGAAAATAAAAGTGATGCAAAAATACCTAACTTTGTTCGTTAGATGAAAATAAAAGTGATGCAAAAATACCTAACTTTGTTCGTTAGATGAAAATAAAAGTTATGCAAAAATACCTAACTTTGTTCGTTAGATGAAAATAAAAGTGATGCAAAAATACCTAACTTTCTTCGTTAGATGAAAATAAAAGTTATGCAAAAATACCTGACTTTGTTCGTTAGATGAAAATAAGTGATGCAAAAATACCTAACTTTGTTCGTTAGATGAAAATAAAAGTGATGCAAAAATTTCATACCAGGCCATAATCTTCTTCATCGTCACACATGAAATCATCCTCCACATCAGACATTCTTCTCTGAACACAACTGGACAGCAAAGTTCACTCACAAGTAGGTAGGCCTACTGTCTTCCCTGGATTTTCTAGGTAACTACAGACAGAACGGCTTACCACAATACCTATCGGCACCACAATCTTGGTGAAAAATGGGTGGAATGGCACCAGCTATGGTGCCATGACTTAAAAAGCTGGATTGATTTATTTAACAAAAAATACAAAGCAATAGATTCTATAGCAACAGACGGAGCAATAGATATGTGCCTATTTTCAAAACATGATCGCTTTCAGGGTGTGGCCAGGCCCAACTTCAGGTTATTGGCCATTACGAGATCCCAGCAGCCATTTTTTACCGCTTTACTTCGACAGAAATATTTCGGACGGAAAAAAACATGACCAGATTTTGGCATTCATACAAGTGTGATCTACCTTTGAAGTGGTCACAAGTCGTCCGTACACTGGGTGATTACTCGGAGGTAAAAATGCTGCATTGTAAGTACCATTTAACCGTGGCAGAGATGAACAACGAGATCATTGAAGATGTATCCTCAGTTCCTCCACCCCCTACCCCTTTGCGATAGATTGCACTTGAAGATGAAATAATGTGAGGCTCGATTTGACGTTACCTGCAGCCTGCGATGCAATCAGTCAACGTAAAATGGAGGAGACAGAATTGAGCAAGCCGACCTCCCACACTCGCATCGCTCAAGCAGAGGACTTGATCTTGTCTAGAACAGGTAGATCGGTTAAGTGATTACAGGACGTTGGGAATGGCCGGACGTGGCAGACTGGGGTCCAGAGGAGAGGGTGCAGTCCGCATTCAAAATGAGCACCAGGATAATTTGCAATCGTGAAGGCAAATGGGTTTTTCCAAGTTACTGCCTGATAAAAATGTTCCAACGCTGGGTTTCTCCATGAACATGGATTGGTGCCTGGAGGTCTAAATGAACATATCAGATTTGTTGCAAACGCTTGGTATGACATGAGGAGGCATTCAGGATAGCACGAGGATAGATTGTCCATTGATGCCGCATCACAAATGCCTTTAAATCCATTTTCAAAGCAAAGTCCCATAAATCAATGGGTCTTTTAAAATCCACCATTTTTAGTGCCCGGCTGTGACACGTTCCCATCTGCAATGTCTTGCAATTCAGCATGGATAGACCTTGTTCCGGATCAAGCAGCAAGCCATCTATCTGCTTGTGTGATGCAATGTGTGGAGGTTGGCTTGAACAATTCCACACTCTCCATATTGCATAAACTGACTTCATCGCTGGCTGTAGTTAACTTCAAATCAGGCCTCATGTTGTTATCATTCATCTTCAGGCGCAATCTATCGCAAAGGGGGATGGGGAAGGAGGAAGGTGGTGAGGACGGACAACTTATGACAATTCTTGTGGCAGATCACACCTCATAGGTATGAATGCCGAGATTTTTGTGCCAATAGTTACCTAATGAGTAGGTATGAACAGTACCTAATACCGATCGTTGAGCCACTGGGGGAGCCATGATGAAAAAAATGGGCAGGCCTGTGATGAAGGCTGTTGAGGCCAAGATGTTTCCAAAGATGAACAGCTCATCTGCATTGTCTAACGCTATCATGCAAAAAATGCATAGAAGGGAAAGACTGATGGATTCATGAAAACAGTTGTGGGCAATGGTGGTGTACAGCGGAAAAATCTATGCTGCTCTAATTATTCATGAAACCATCAGTCTTTCCCCTTCTGTGCATTTTCTTTTGCATGACAGCACTATGAGCATGCGGAATGGGGCTTGGATCCCTGGATGGGACTTAATGAAGCCCATTTTGAATAAGTGCATTGATGATTTTCCTGCTGTGCAGTGCAGGGTCGTGGCAATATTATGGTTTCTAACCTTGGAGACATTACAAGCTGAACAAAAACATGATGGCCCACCAAAGTCAACAAAAGCAGTGGCATGAACAGAATAAAGACCAATGATATCACTGTTGCAGCTACATGCTGGAAAGATTTTTGATGAGATGGAAAAATGACTCCTTCCCACATGCAGTTGTGACGCACAACAGAATGAAGATCAACATCGGGTAAGATATCCCTGTTAATCTTCCTAATATTCTGTGTAAAAATGAATAGGCAAACCCAATTATGCACAAATGGTGTTTGGAAGCAACACCCTTTGAACTAATCCACATTTTGCATTTTCAGTTTTTGTTCTTGGTGATGGAGACCAGCTGATGGACCCTCAACAAGCTTTCTACACAATGACGGCTTTTCTGCAGACAAGCAGAAAATGCATTTCGTCTATGCATTAAATGCTGAACCATGATTAGGTATTTATGGCATGGGATTGATGGGAACGAATGCGGGTGACAGGCAATGCATGATCATCTGCCTACAATAATTTGGTCCACATGACATCAATCTGATTGCCACTTTGCTGCGGAAAAACCAAAGCTGTGCAGTCCGCTTAGCCGGGAGCAGCCAGCTGGCCATTATCTCATTTTCATTTTCTTATGTAGGTACAGTGTGATTCATCGAACACTGGGCCAGACTAATTTCTAATCCTCATTTTTATGCCCATTGTCCTTGTGTCTCCAATTATTGTTTTGCTTTTTGACATCGTGTGCCAAGAGCAGTACTTTGCTGGGAAATAGCCCTTGTTGAGGTGGGTCCCAGCTCACAACATACCTTTGGGAAAATTTGCCATTTCCAAAAAAATACACTTCCGAATGACATAAATTCTTCATGCCGCCTTCCCGCCAGGAAAGAGAAATGGATGCATGCATCCCAGATGGACCACCCTTGGTCTTTTTCTAGAGCTGTATGATGTTTTAAGAGAGCCAGTTTCCCTGTCACCACCACTGATGAACATCAGGCAAATTTTTTGGACATCATTCAATGAATCACACTAGTGGCCGATGTGCAGTCTGTTCTTCTGGGACAGGTCCCGTCTTGCATCCTACAAGTCCATTGTTACTTTGATCACCTCTAGTAGCAATCAAAAGCACATGCTCTCTCCACTGTCTACATAATGGCAATGACCAAAAGACGCCTGCATCACTAAATCTCGTAACAACTCGCCATAACCAGGTCTGGCCAAAATGTTCGGGTCAGTTTTTCATGAACAAAAAACTGGACCGAATGTTATTTTGGCCTGACCTGGTTATGATTAGTTGTTCTGAGATTCAGTGCTGCAGGCACTTCGGCTACACTGTCTTTGCAGACATTGGAGAGCACATGCTTTAAAATGTGACAGGAGGCAGTTCTAAATAATGCTTCATAAGAAAAATTGAGAAGTCATTTGTAAATTCATTTTGCGGAAAATACAATTTATCAGCGTGTTGTAGGCTGGGGCCCCTTCTTGATAGAACAAGGGCTATTTTCTAGGTAAGTGTTGCTCTTGGCTCACAATATCGAAGCAAAACAATTCTTGGAAACGTAAGAATCATGGATATAAAAAAAATCCATCCATTCAAATTACACAATGTGATAATCTACGAGGAACACACAGCTTCAAATTCAGGATACTTTGGCTTGAGAATGATCTTATCAACCAAATTGATCACCCATCCCGGTTGTAAACCATAAAATAACTGACGGGGGTCTTTTCTTTCCATGAGCATATCATAGTCGCTGGATTTGGTAAAGTCATTCAGTTCATAGCCATACTTCTGCGAGAGGAGAAAACGTTGCCTGGCTACCTCGTCTGGATCAGAGAGATAGCCCCTGTTCGCAGCACTTGTGTAGAAGTCAATGGTGTCTTGAGGTGGTAGCATCCGGCGAGGTATAGGCCGGCCAGATTTACAAAACTTCACAAAATTTGTTGCAGCATCAACACAGATTGGGTCAAAGTATGCTGTTGTTATAACACCTCCATTTCTCTCCACTGCAGCTATCACTGCCTCCTTCGCCCACTGAACTTCAATGTTGATCGCTGCTTTAAATAAATCAGCACCATCTTCAGTCAAATGCACGCCATGGTGGTTCGGCCACGAAATCTTATATCTTCCGCAATTTGCGATGGCAACCAAGTCTATTGGCTTGCTCGGGTCAATCAGGCCTTTGTCAATAGCCAGCTGGAGTTCGTAGAGAGAAAAAGGAGGATACTCCCTCCTTATGTGGTATCCCTTGTAATATGGCTCCTTTGGCATCTTAAGAAAGAATGGCTTCCCGAAGCTTTCATAGCCAAGTGGAGTGGCAAAAACAGTCTTAAAATTTATTCCATGCGGTCCTCTGAATTGTTTTCTGCGAAGAGTATCTTTCTTCAACATCCGGTCAGTAACTCGTGGCAATGTCCTCATAATTTCGAGTGCCTTGTCGATACCACTCTTCCTACCAGACATTTTTGGAGAAAAACGGAAATCAAGCCAGAAATAAACAGCTAGGTAGGTAGGTACCTAGAGAGAAAAGAAACATAGAGAGCGGATTATAGACTGAACAAAAATCAACCAGAGAGATTCTTGAAGGTATTCGTATAGTCAAGAAGAAAGTTACCTGCGCTACAGGGATGGGCAAGGTAGGATAGGCCTACCTTGGAGGGGGGTAAACAGGTCTGAGACGGGGGGTAGGGCATGCAAAGTGCAGGGGGTCTGGGGGGCTGTGCCCCCCAGCAGGGGTCCAGGGGGCAGCACCCCCAGCAGGGGGTTTGGGGGACAGTGTCCCCCAAAAGCTGAAGCTTATTTGGTAAATTAGGTGTCTTCAGATGCCATTTTACGACATTTGAAGTCCTATTTTCTAATCCTGGAGGTTCGGCAGTCGCAATAGATGGAGCAAGGAAAAACCTGTTGGACATGACTTTCTGGATTGAGTTTTTGTGTCATTTTACCATCATCAGCAAATCAAAACAAAGTACAAAAGGAACAGAATGTTGCCATTTGCTATCCGTCTGTGATCTACCCGTCCGTGATGATTGCTAGGCCTGCCTCGTAATGCCAGATGAGCCACTTTCTCACATTATCATTGCATTATAAATGGTGAGCCACCTCCACCAAAACAAAAAGAAAGACAAGAGAAAGATGGAGACAAGAGAAATGCCTACTGGACTTTGCATCAGTACATGCAGGGCACACGCAGGACTTCGGCCAAGGGTACCATCGGAAAAAGGCTGGGGGGTAACCTCGGCGAAGGCAAGGGGGGAGGGTAACCCCCCCCCCTATGCCCAACTCAAGGGATAAAAAACTGACAATGCTCAAAGCTTTCATAAATGTTAGGTACCTGACACGGGATTGAGGATTTTACGTGAGGACTGGGGATTGGAAAGCAGTCACAAGAATGAGCACTCTGGATGGAGAAGAGTTTCAAAGAAGCTGAATTACCAAAGTGTAACATGAGGTGACGCAAAGGTAGGTACACTGGTGCCTACCAGAACAATATGACATCCAGTTTGTTGATGAAATTCTCCAACATAAATTAGGTTCCTACCATCTTACTGAGAAGACAATAATTGTAATGAATGAAATAAAAGAAAGAAAGAAAAATGGTGCAAAGGAGTGCAAGAGAATTACACGCTCTGCAATTCATCCCGATGTCAGCTGTCCGTCACTCTTTCAAAATTCAGGCTGTACAACTCATCTTCGATGTCAGCTGTCCGTCACTCTTTCAAAATTCAGGCTGTAAAACTCATCTTCGATGTCAGCTGTCCGTCACTCCTTCAAAATACAGGCTGTACAACTCATCTTCGATGTCAGCTGTCCGTCACTCTTTCAAAATTCAGGCCGTACAACTCATCTTCGATGTCAGCTGTCCCGTCACTCTTTCAAAATTCAGGCTGTACAACTCATCTTCGATGTCAGCTGTCCGTCACTCTTTCAAAATTCAGGCTGTAAAACTCATCTTCGATGTCAGCTGTCCGTCACTCCTTCAAAATTCAGGCTGTACAACTCATCTTCGATGTCAGCAGTCCGTCAGTCTTTCAAAATTCAGGCTGTACAACTCATCTTCGATATCAACTGACCGTCACTATTACAAAATTCAGGCTGCACAGCTCATCATGTCAGCTGTCCATCACTGTCACAAAATTCAAGCATCACAAATTATCCAGATGCAAGCTGTCTGTCACCATCACAAAATTCAGGGTGCACAACTCCTCTCAATGTCAGCTATCCAACACTATCACAAAATTCAAGCTGTACATCTCATCTCGATGTAAGCTGTCTTGTCACAAAATTCAGGGTGCACAACTCCTCTCAACGTCAGCTCTCAGACACTGTCACAAAATTCTGGCTATACAACTCATCTCGATTACAGTACAAACCATCTGGATGTCAGCTGTCGGTCACTATCACAAAATTTAGTTTGCAACTCATCTGCATGTCAGCTCAAGCTGTCCCTCACTATCACAAAATTCAGGCCGTGCAATTCGTCTCGATGTCAGTGGCGCCAATTGCTCTTTTGGATTGGGACGACGAGACTGAAAAAGGCAAAAACATCAGTTTCTTGGGACCTGGGGTCAACATCGTCAGGAATGCAGGGCCATCATTTCAGGTTTTCGGAGGGGCATATATATATCAGCGAGGTAGCTGGGTACCGGCGAACAAGTAGAGGGGCCTGGGGCCAGCGCCCCAGTAGGCCTAATTGGAGTTGGGCGGAGACCCAGCGGTGTTCCATGAGACAGAGCCCCTGGCGGGGGGCTCTGGGGGCTGTCTGGAGGGCAGAGCCCCTAGAAGTTGAAGAAATATGGTTTTGTCAACGAGAGTGGCACCAACTGGTGGATGGATAAGTGTCCTGTGGCATTCTCATAACTGCTGGCCTGCTGCTTAAAAACTTTGCTGGCCTGCAATTATTCAAAACCCTGTTTCCAAAAACAAGGAAAATGGTTGAAAATCGAATTTTGTTTGCAGTTTTTGATTGGACATTCTGTTGGCACAAAACCTCAACAATCACTTTTGGCTGGAATATTTCATTACAGCCTGCATTTGGGTTTCTCCAGCTTTTTCTTTGCGGTAGGTATGAGAACGATCCATCGAAAACTTTTTTTAAGAAGTTTGTTCGTTTTTTTTTCAGATAGATAAACATGTTTAAAACGTTTCAATCAGATTGATTAAAACAAAGTGATTTAAACAATGCTCTGTGTTTTTTAAGTGTTTTAAACAGCTTGTTTTAAAAACAGTTTAAAACAAAACAACTCTGAATGGGTGATATCTGACCTGTCCAGGAAAGGTACAAGAGCCAAAACACTAGTTGGTGGCCACAGGCATTAAAGCCGTTGG
>JASGXE010007088.1:0-27925 GCA_030068105.1 Sinentomon sp. SZTP_YWyxl | reverse complement strand
TCAGGACACGGCAGAAACTGGTGAGCTCTTTCTTCTAGGTACAGGCTCACCGCACATTGGCTGGAAGCAAGCCACGAATACAAATGCTATTTTTGAATCGGTAATTAATGGGATGTATAAACACGCAGTTGTTAATGAGACATGTCTCGGCTAGTTCAAAACTATCCAGATTAATGCTGTCCTGAATTTCGTCCATGGTTACCATTTGGCTCAACGAGAGGCTGATGTTCCGTTAGGCTGGTGAGATATTAGGCTTAACTTAGGCTTTCTTGCGAAGGCGACGGATTTTGATAAAAAATGTTTTGAAGTTGCGTTGCCTTTCGTTTGCCGTTTCGTTCGGCTTTTGGGGGACATATTCGTAATCGTTTTGATTTCTGGAACATTGTCGTCTGCTCGTACTTCTGCGCATGGCCTTAAATGTACCAATGACGGCCTAATTCCCCACTAAAACTGGCCCTCAGGATCAACTCAATAGCAGGTTCAGAAGATGGATGCATCTTTCGTAACAATGGAAAAGAAATAAGCGTTGTGCATAGAAATTGAATTTTCGTAACAGATATCTGTCCATTGAATTGGTTATTGGGATGCAGTTGAGGGTGAGTTGCAATGGGGAATGCGGCCGTAATAAATTTTTCTCGCTGGAAAGATTCGATCCTGACGATCTCGTATTTCCTGATCTGAAACAGGAACAATGAAGTTTTGATCGGTTTGACAAACTGTTTGCAGTGATCTTTATGTTGCAGGCTGCGACTTTATCGAGCAAAGTATTTTTGGCGACGCCAACGCAGATTGGAGGCAAACTGTGATGATGTGTTGATTGATTGATTGATTAAATGTTTTATTGTAGGAGTTTCCTCCTCTCAATAAATAGGCATACAAGATCATCAGTGATATATACAAACCAAACAGTCAATACAAAAAACAACAACTGGAGAAGTGATGCAAAATTATAAATCGCCAGCTAAAACGTATGACAGCCAAATTTTACAAACAAAATTTACCACACTATTCTAAATTTTGCGTTACTGTATCAAACAAAATTACCAAATTTAACAGTTTCAAAAGGCATGATCCTCGAGGCGCTTTAACAGAATGCCCAGACTCAAGGGATCTTCAAAAATTTCAATCGGCAGGGAGTTCCATTCAGTTATGGATCTACCCCAAGAAGGAAAATTTTCCCACATCCTTTCGGAAGGGCCATAAACGTACCTTAAAGCGGTGATCCTTACGGGACACAAAAGTCGGTGGTGAGATCAGCGGAAGCATATCTCCCCACCCTCCACATTTTGCGAGAATCTGAAGCAGCCCGGAGAGACGAAAACGTTTTCTCCTTTCACCCAGGGTTTTCCAGCCCAGCGTCGATATCATATCGGTCACGCTACTCTGGAGTCTGTAGTCCCCCACGACAAAGCGAGCTGCCCTGCGCTGAATCTTTTCAACCGCTGCAACATGCGAGGCAACCCAAGGATCCCAAACCGTTACAGCACACTCCAAGACAGGCCTCACAAGACTAATGTAGGCGAGTTCCCTGATATTCTTTGGGCATTTTCGGTAATTGAAGCGATGTGTTACCTGGACATATCGTGCCAAATCTGAATTGAATTGAATTGAATAATTTCTATATTTCAGTTGGAATTTCCCCTTGATTTTTCTCCTTGATTTTTCATTGACTCCTTTCATTAGTGCGTTTAGCCACTTTTACAAGATTGGGAAATCTGTTGTTGCCCTGCCCGTACTTTGAAATGCCTCAAAAAGTTTTCTACGGCCCCATAAATTTGAAGGACACGATGTTTTGGTCTGCGCTTCAGTAAGGTCAGTAAGGTCGATGACAATAAGGAATTATTGTCCTCTCCAGTTCAAGAAAAATATTGCACATCTTTCTATTCCAGGTTTCGACAGATATTACAAATCTCTTCGTCCCTGGCTATCACCATCCGACTGCGACGGGACTGATGTGGTAAGCCAAAGTACTGGCTACCCGCTGCCAACATCCACCGGCAGAGAGAAGCCTGGCCAGCTGAGAAAATCGTCATCAGGCGACGGCTACGACAACCCTTATTATTCAGGCAAGGTGTCGTCGAGTGATGGAGGCAGCGGCGGCGGGGCATCGGCTTCTGGCTGGAGCTCGACCTCAAAAAGGTTTCGGAAAAGGGTCAATTGCCGGAACGCGTGGTTTCGCGAGTTTTGGACCGAGACCTTCAAGTGCTCGTTCTCACCGCAATCAAACGCATCTGGCGCTGCTGCAGCTACCGTTGAGGGCCACGAGCGCCTCTGCACCGGAAAAGAGCGCCTCACCGAGTTCGAACAGGAAGGATTGGTGCCGTTTGTAGGTTAGTACGTGAAGGAACCTGAACCTGCTTAGGTTCTTATCCCTAAACGCAACTGTTTTCCAGGTAAACATTGACCAGAGGCTGCTTATTTCCTTATATATGTGATGCACAGGGACCTTCAAACCTCCTGAACTCAGGCGAAATAATTCGAAAGGCCAGGCTAACACCGAGACCGTACATTTTCAACAAGGAAGATGCAACTTCACGCGTTGCACGAATGCCATTGTTTTGCACCTCCTATTATCATAAATGGAGCTTTACGCGTTGCTCGAATGTCACTATTTTGCGGCGCCTGTTACCATAAATGCAGCTTTACGCGTTGCACGAATGTCAGCATTTTGCGGCGCCTGTTATCATGAACTTCTAAATCACGTTTAAGAAAAATGACCGACGGTTTTGCGACGCCTGTTACCGTAAAATTCAAAGTCGCGTCTGAGAAAAATGACCATTTCCGCAATCTACACTTTCCGCAAAAAATTACGAACTAAAGTGCACTTTAGTTCGTAATTTTTTGCGGAAAGTGTCGTTTCGTTCCACTTCCGAAACAGGTACACCTTTATCGGGCCCTGAAATGCAAGTCTAAATTTGGGCAGAGTTTTCTATTGCTCCTTATTGACTGAAGAGGTTGAGGAAAATTGCAATGTAAATAGACATCTCACATTACAGGAAAATGTACACCTGAATGGACGAATGCCTCGGGAGACAGTTCGCTTTGGATAGAAACAAGTTGGTTTCGATTTTGCAAAAAACTGGCCACCAAATTCAGAACAAAGACAGGAAAGCCCAAGTTTCTCATTTTAAGCACCAATTTGTCATGGGGCACCAAGTCAAAGGCCTTCTTCAGATCAATGAAAATGGCATGGGTTGGAAGGCTTATGTCCATATTGGCTAATAAATTGGGGACGAAACGGCGATTTCTGCACCTGCAGTTGAGAGCTCGCAAAATAGCTTTCATGAAGTCAGTTTTTGTTATTTTCAAATGGTTCTCTTTAAATCGCAAGATGAAATAAATTCAACACAAAAGCTGAATTCGTGATTTCGGTGGCACCGTTTTGGGTTAAAACGTTTTATTCTAACCTTTCTTTTGACCAATCAGCATTATTCGCATGTGACGGTCATGCTTAAGTTTGGAAAACTCATTCCAATTATATACAAGCAACCGAAACACTGAAATAAGACCTATCGTAGCAACATAAAACACTTTGCGCCTCTTTTTGAAAAGGATGCCATTTTTCGTTTGAGTTTTCCTTTGGAGAGCTTTTCGTTTTGCCTCTTCTCATCTGCAGCTGTGCTTTTTGTCCCGACGTTCGCAAGAGCAACGAGGCCGGAACCCACTCGACAAAAAGCGAAAAAATGACTCAAACTTCATTCAATTCAGCAATTAATGCGATTACTTGAGTTTTTGCTTGAATTGGGACCTGAGACATAGGTACAAAAATTCTCACAACGTTTTCGGTATTTTCAATTCCTTGTGGTTGAAAAGCTCCTTTACTCTTTTTAGGAGTCACGGCGCTGAAAGGGCAATCACGTCAAACGGCGCTATTTTCAGTTTTCACAGAGAGCGACTTGCATTCCGCTACTTTTCCGCATGCGTTTCCATACACCTTAGCTGTTGCGAAGCTGGGCTCCATGATGAAAAAGTATTCTGACACTTCCCGCCGAAAATGTTGATATCTTTTTTGCTGCGCCATCCTTTTTATACTGTCTTCGGCATCACATAATTTCCATCCAGTTTTCAGATAAATGTCTTTTTAACATGTGAAAACATCTTTACAAACCTGCAGGATTACAAGTGTCACATGCGGTGAAATAACGCTATGCGAACCAGCTTAAACATTTCTTTCACCGGCGACATGTTCGTTTGTGTATTTCTAGCTGTTTCTCCTTTCCTGGTTTTCCCTGATGCCGCTGGGGTTTTTTCCTCCTTGCTAGCTCACCTATTGAGTTTCCTCATAACGCGACGCAACTGGTGCAGAAGTCCTTCCTGATAAACCTACGCAAGAGTCTTGCCTTGACCAAACGAGACCTTTTTGACTTTTCCGGCCTTCTTCCTTGGAAATATTAAATTAGGAATTTAAGGCCAGCTACTCGTACAGTTGAGCAGGAAGGTTCACAAAATGGTCGTCAGTTGCCATCGTGTGGCGACTGAAAACAGAAAATAACAGTTTGACTGCGGCCAAAACCTTCGAAAATTGGTGTTCATGCTGTAACTCAGACACCATTTAGATTCAATGACAACATGCTCAGCTGCAAGCAGAAACAATGTTACATGATATTCGCGTAATGCGAAATGTGATTGCCGTTGTATTTGCCTAACCTTGGGATTTTGTCCCTCATCATCAATCGAAAACTTTGGCGGACCTCGCGGATAGTTTTTTGGTCACGATGACAGTGAGCTGGGCAACATTTGGACGAATTCCAGGCTTGAGATGCCACTATAGTTTCAGATCACGCATCACGCCAAATACAATTAAAACACAAGATAAACACACTATTTCCTTTTTAATGTGTATATGCACGTAACTTGCCTGTAAGAGTAGCATTATGTTAAAGGCTTCCTATTTCTTCGAAATCGACAGTTACGAAGTAAGTTGGCCCTCTAAACAATCTGCTATGCAGTGGGAACGGGTGAAGCACTGTGAAGACTGGTGCTTTATTTAATTTCGTTTTGTGAGGCGAAGAGAAATCGCCCCTTTGAAACAATCTGCTATGCAACACTGATGAAAATTCATGATGTGTGGTGCATACTCCATTTAATTTTAAGGGTCACAACACAAGTCTCCTGCATCGGAAACGATTTGTTTTTTTTTTTGCAAAATTTGTTTCTGCCAAAGGAAATTTGAAATTCAATAGCAATGTTGGTGAGGACATGGCAGCATTGACATACAGAACTCATTGAACAGAACTTTCAGCATCAAAATAATTTTCGCGAATAAACTCAGCGAGACAGATAAGAAAAAGATGGAGATTGAACCTTTCACAAAACTTGTTTGAAGAGCTTTCACTATAATGTGGAGACACAAAAAAAAAAACACTTCGAGAAATTATGCGCGTTACCCAAAATCACAGACCATGAAGTGTAAAAATCAACGAATACCTACAACCCATTCCACTTCAGATATAATGCTGAGAATGCTCACAAGAATGCTTAGAGGGTAGCCAAAAAATACCAGCTGCGTCATAGATACCAAAAATTATAGCAAGTTTATAACTGATTTGCGAAACGCTCATTGCCGTATATTGCGGATGATAAATCAGTTTTCTTTGATCTAAAACACTTAGTGCAGCAAGGGAGAAAGCATCCAGGAGATTATTGGCGGCAACCAATGCATATCTCTATGAATACATAACACATGAATGGAATTTATGATCCTTAATTGATGATGATAATAATAAAAAAAATTAAATGCACGCACATTAATGACAACTATAATGTACACGTTACACATGCTTAATTATTGAAATATATGTATGCATGCACACATAAATGTGAGTGAATGCTAACGAAACAGGACTTGATGGGCTCGATATGCATTATTCACAGGCTCAATATGACAGTTAGCTTAGTTGCTGTTTAGCAAGGAACTATAGTTGACTTCGTTTGATTGGTTTGTCACCTGAAATGCCACAGAAACGGTGGTTCAAATTGGTGATGCCATTGCAAGATAAAGAAACTGAAATTTTGACCCTCGAAATTTTCACGATTTCTTCCTTTGCGAAAAAGTACCAAAATTCAGCGGGATACTTTGGCTTTCATCTTCTGCATGTTACAACATCAACATGTCCAAACTGTTATGCAACGGACAACGGACTTCTCGTTCTGAATTGGGGAATTGGAATATCAAGACGAACAGAGAAGCATCAATCACATTTGAAATAACCAAAAATTCTCCAAAAATTCTACATTAATTTGCACGTGAATGTTAAAAACTATATTTTGTGCACTAACCAAAACAAAAAATATTTGGCTGAGTCTTCATCCCATTCTCGTGATATCACCGACATTCTTAACAACTCCACTGCGAACAAAATGACAAAATCGCACAAGACCCGAGGCGCTATTCTGCCCACGGCATGTAAAGTGAATGATTTTGTTGTGCAGTTGCCTTTCAAGTTGCCTTTCAAATTATTCCCAGCCATGATTTACCATGCTGACTGGAAATAATACTGCGAGCTACAACACATGGCCGCCCTTCACTCTACCATTCACCTCATGACAACTGCTTATCTTACACTCGTGGTCAGACTTCAACAAATGGCGCCATGCGATTGCTTTTCTTTCATGAAAGGCTAAAATATCTATTCCTGGAAGTCTTTGGCAGAGTTGGTGCTGATACGGAAGTTACGGTGTGTTGGAGAATTGGATGGCTGATTTCGAATGGACAAACGCCTGATAGCTTTTATGTGAAAAAAGGATCTCACGTACAATGTCTCACACTGTCTCTGAATCCAGGGATATCATTTCAGATTTTCACCGAGGGAAATCTTCAGGGAACTGAGCTGAGCTTCGACCCAGTTTGGGCCCCCCAATAGTTGCGATCGAGGGCGGAACCCCCGATCGCAACTGTTGACGGGGGTAGCAAGGGGTGCAAGAGTTGCAATTTTAGAGTTCATTCGGTGAATTTTCGCACGAGGGCTAGCCAAAAGCGCATACCTGGAGGAACATCTAGACGCTGGAGGTATTTCTCGTTTGGGAACAGTCGCAATGCCTTGTCTCCATAAATGACGGACCTATGTGACTCCACGACATCTCTCCGCTTGGATGGAATTTTCAAATCAAAACTCCAAAGTCCGTCGCAGAAAGAGAATGCATGGAGGAGGCCCATGTCAGCTATTTTTGTCAACGCCATTCTTTGGCGACACTGAAGCCTATTTTCCCCTCCGCTGCCCCCCCCCCAAGGGAACATCCAAGCCCGCACCACTCGAGCACTTGTCATGTCACGCTCTGCTGACGACGAAGTGACCGTTCGTTTTCGTTTAGAATTCACATGCTCTCCTGATACGAATAGGTAACAGGATACCCAATTACAGTTGGGATGACAATTCGATTTCAAATGACTTTTGGGAATTGGGAACTCCAGTAAGCCAACACATCGAGTGGCCTTTTATTAGGAAGGTGTCAATTGTAGAGACATCAGACACGTGACAAAATCAGACGCAGAAAGCGAATGACGCAAAACACAATGGTATACGTTCGTACGTACTCGGGGAGATTGGCGCAAGAGACTTTACCACACGCATGGTGAAACATATCAAGTTGCACTGATGGGGTCTCAGTTGCTGTAACTTGCAAAAAATCTTCTAAAGAATTCTGTTACCAGTACATTTAGTTTAACTGACTTCAGATTTATGATTGTGCGGACGAAGGGGAGAGAAAACTGCCATGAATTCCGTTCTGATGAACAGCAATCGAACAGTTATCTTTATATTTCCGGCTGCCAATCAGTTCACTCTTAGCTCAGCCATAGAATAAGTATACTATTAGTATTTTTCTTCTATGGCTCAGCTTGCTCAAGCCATGCATGCATACGACCTTTGATTCTATAGCTGTTAAGAGATGGTCGCTCTGTCATTCCATCTATATCTCTGTGATTTTGTTCTTATTCTTTATTCTTTCAATCAATACGACTGCGGGGTGGCACAAGTACATACAAATTATAAAATGTCGATAAAAAAGGAAATTGGCGATAACAAAAAAATTCAGAATCAACAATCAAACCAAAACAACACACAAAAGCAATGCAAAAATAAGAATCAGGATTGGACAGCAACTTGCGATGGCAACAGACCAGAACTAACAAGATATTTTTTGATCATGGAAGAGTCTGAAGGAAGGGAGTTCCAATCGCGAATTGTGCGGGGAAAAAGATTTATGGTACTCACTTAAAGAACAGATGGGGTAGGTAAAACATGTACCGTTGTCAGTTCTCCTTTGAACTGGCTTACGCACGTAAACGGAGGGAGAGGAAGCAGAACCTCTTCGGAAACAATTTGTCGAAAATTTGTTCGTGGAAAGCGAACTTCAAAATGCTGCCCTCAGAATGAGTGAAGCTCCTTTTTTGCCGCCGTCTCTTTTCGCCGAAGCCTGCTTCAACACGGCTATCGAGCGATGGCCGATCATACAGGGCCTTGGGCGGTGCACGTGTATACTGGACGTTGCCAGAAATTCTTGGAGAATCGCCAAAATCGAAATCGTCAAAAGTCAGTCAATGACCATTCGCCGATTAAGGACCCCACAGCCTGGTTAGCGACATTCAGTTGATCATTTTTATATCCTGTCCTCACTGAACATCGCTTTTCAATACTCAAATTGACTGTCGTCGCTAAACCACCGCTGTAAAAGTGGTCTTAGAGGAGAGAGACTATGTCCTTTCCAGAAATACCACACTTTACCATTGGTCATATGTACCCACACGGGCGGAACAATCGCCCAAACATTGTGCCAAATAGGAAGACCAGTCTTGCCCTGGCGTTTCAACCTCTCCGACAGACAATCCGCCTCTCAGTCTTTCGCAGCAGGTTGCTCGATCGCCGAGACATACCGGAAAATTTCGTACCTTCGTAGCCAAGTCGAGATAGCGGTAAAAGGTGCGCTGTTATAGTCCTTCGCCCCGCCATATTTTATTCAATTTACCCCGATGAAAATTAAATTTGCACCCTAAGTTGATTGAATAATCAAAAACAGGTTAGATCCTTCCTTGCAGTTGAAAGCGACCCTGGAGAAGGCCAGGTTGATTGGCGTTCTGCCGCAAGGCATAAGGGCATCTCTCAAGGTAAAAGCCCTTATTTTGGAATGGGCCCTTTGAAGATGAGGCCGAGGAATTTTTGAATTACGATTCGAGAGGGATGCCCTTGGCAAAATTGATGCGGATAGCTGTCAAGTTGAAAATTGATCTGCGCACACGTGTTGAGTGGGTTTAGAGCAAAACCCAATGCCGAATGACTTGCTGAAATATCAGAAGCGGAAACCATTGAAATGAACCGTCTTCGGATTTGATTAAGCCCAGCCACTTCACGTTGATCATGAAATTTGATCTCATTCAAGTGCCAAATGCTTTTATCCTCGAGACGAGCTTCACTGAAAATTTCATTTCTACGTCGTTCATCTTTCGCCGTCCAAGGCACAGCTCTATTCTGAAAGGAATGCCGCTTAGAGCTGGCAACATAATGCAGTGGGAAGAAGACTCAATGATTGTTGTATTAATCGCGCCACTGTTCTGCCGATCTTCACTCTCGCGACGATCGGTCGAACTACGACCATCACCATTTTCAGTTTTCCGTCCACTCCATTGTTGCCAACTCGAAGCGGCATGCGCCTTCTGTTGCAGCTCTGCCTTGCACCAACAAACTTTCCAAAATATTTCACAACAATAAATCATCAGGAAAAATGAAGTCACCATCAGATGCATGATGTGTCCTCTGTAGCAATATTGCTAAATGAGTGGCATTCTCTGTGGGATTAAAGTCTTCGCAACACAAAACCATCCACGGAATTGGTTATCGATTAGTTTATTAATTAGGTAATTAGTTGAAGATGATGAGTGTGGGTGACAACGCAGAATACAGCCAGTGTAAACTAATCTAAAAATGGACAATTTGTGTAATTCAGGTGTCACTTTATCAGGTGTCACGTTGTTGAAGCCAGTGTCCGCTTCTGAAGAGTTTACAATGGCTGCAAGGAGAAAAACTTCGTTTTTTTATTCACGTGATTCCCAATTGAAAAGCATCGCGGTGGAGAAATGGGGTTGCATTCTTTGCGCTCAGCTTCAGCTCAAATATCCAACTAGGTGGGTATAGATTTTCGTTTTTTTCAAATTTCATTTCTATGCACAACTCTACTCCTTTCCCAATGTTGCGAACGATGCATTTATCTGATGAATATGGGTTATTCAGTCGAAACTGAGAATGGTGGCAAAGTGGCCCTGCCAGGCACGTGGATAGGGCCAAACATTTTCAAAATAATTTTGCCCCCAAAAGACTTCTTCCAATCGAACAACAACTGTGGTCGTACGGAATTTACCTTTCTTATGGACCTTCTGGTTTAAGAGCATTTAGCACTTTCCGACACTTAGGTACTAGTGTGTCGTGTTTTTGAGGAAATCTCCCATAAATAAACAAGTAACAGAAGCGTGCGTGCAATATTTTGACAATAAACTAAGAAAATATCACTCAGATTTTGCATAATCTAAAACTCTAAAAATATCACCCAGATTTTGCATAATCCAAGCAGTAAAAATCCGCGCTGATACCTCAGGGCCAGTCAGGGCCTTTGAACATATTCCCTTTAACCTCTCGTCTCTCTTGAACTGCTTTATTCATTGCATCAGTTTGAGATCTTCTATCGTTGCTCTTTGCTCTGCGACCTCTTCTTTTTCATTTTCTTCCGTTCAGGAAGCACCTTTTCGAAATTGCTTTTTCGGTTCCGAAGAGGAAAACATAACACGCAGGGTGTCCGATAAAAACCTCTTTTGCTGACACCTACCACTTTCCATTTGAAGATGTTGACTTCGAGTATGTGAGAATGCTTCAAGCACTGCTCCACTCAAACACACAGCAAAACTTTGATTTCCATGCCCAATTGACAGTCTTCAATCAATTTTCCATTGTTGCAGAAGTTTTGGTACGATTTTCCATTGTTGCGGGAATTCTGGTTCCGTTTTCTGCTGTCGCAGGAATAGTGGTTCGGTGTTCCATTGTTGCAGAAATTTTGGATCGGTTTTCCATTGTTGCAGAAATTTTGTATCGGTTTTCCATTGTTGCAGGAATTCTGGTTCGGTTTTTCATCGTTTCAGGAATTGTGGTTCGGTTTGCCATTGTTGCTGGAATTCTGGTTTGGTTTACAATTGTCGCAGGAATTGTGGTTCGGTTTTCCATTGTTACAGAAATTTTGGATCGGTTTTCCATTGTTGCAGGAATTTTGGATCGGTTTTCCATTTTTGCAGGAATTCTGGTTCGGTTTACAATTGTCGCAGGAATTGTGGTTCGGTTTTCCATTGTTGCAGAAAGTTTGGATCGGTTTTCCATTTTTGCAGGAATTCTGGTTCGGTTTTTCATCGTTTCAGGAATTGTGGTTCGGTTTGCCATTGTTGCTGGAATTCTGGTTTGGTTTACAATTGTCGCAGGAATTGTGGTTCGGTTTTCCATTGTTACAGAAATTTTGGATCGGTTTTCCATTGTTGCAGGAATTGTGGTTCCGTTTTCCATTGTTGCAAGTATTGTGGTTCGGTTTTTCATTGTTTGGAACAGTTCCGGCAATCTTGAGAGATTCTCAGTTTTGTCTCATCTTCAAGTCAAATATGGAAAAGGATAGACATTTCGAAAACTACGATGGATCTATGGGTTTCTGGGGCGAATGATGGAAGGCTATTTTCACTCGCTGCCACTCACCGGAAGCATGCATTTCCTCCAGAAATAGATTCCTTTAGAAACGATCAAGCACTGTTACACTACCAAAAAAGGAACGCCAGAATCGAAAAAATACGGCCATCTCGAGCGAGAGCAAGCACAGAGATATAGAGACAGGGCGGTGCCTTGGCAAAATCCCTGACCAACAAGCAAAGGAGGCAAAGTCAACAATTTAGTTGCAATAGATTTTTAAAATGTTTGCACAATTTCTTAAGAAGAATTGGTCGGACACCCTGCACGGTGCTGGGCTACCTTTATACCTATTGCGGTTAGATCTCCTTCATTATGTGCACCTGAGGAGCCCGCTTTGATTTTCCCTATTGTGGATTCAAGTACGCTACGCTCTGTTCATGCACAAAGGCAAACTGAAGCTCTGATGTAGGCCTTAGGAAATATCCGCACTTCTAAAGCTGTCGGCCAAGCCCTGCGGAGGCAAGTGAACAAAATGGTTTTCGGAAGCTCTCAGTGCTAAAATACACTGTGCGTTCTTTAAATTTTATGTGCATTAAAGATATCAGTGAGATTTATAAACTCGCAACGCTAAAAAATCGAATTTGTTTTTTTTTTAATCTGAGGGCTTATGGCTTCCTTACCGTAAACGATTCTCATGTCTCTGCGGATATAATCCAGGAGCAGGTGGGACCCACATTTAAAGGGTGTGGGGTGACAAATGGTTTGAGAAAAAAATGTTGTTCGGTATATGTCTGATAATTTTTCAAAGAAGGCTAAACAATTTTCCAGGAGTATTTTCTGTGCGATAAAAATGTCTACGCACTTATCATTCGTGGATTAAAGACTAGACAAATTGAAGAAAAATTGCGCCCACTACGATTGCTTAAAATAAGCTTGGTCTCTCTTTTACATTTTGATCAATGGTAACATGCTCTGCAAAACATCATGGCATTCATATAAGGCGTGGAACTGCATCAAGCCTTGTTCCACAAACTAGTCCTTCCATAAACTCTACTATTCATCAATCATTATACAGGGTGTTAATTATTAAAGGTGGGGCATGATTGGTATAGGGAGTGTTTCTGATGGTCGTAGGAATCGTAATTAGTCAGTAACGAAATGCGGTCCGACCCCAGTTACCAAGATATATCCCCCAAAGAACTCTGTTGTCATGGCAACCGCAGTTTTTGGGAGTCATATCTTGGAAACGGGGGTCGCAGGACATTTTATCATTTGAAAATTTATTTTCAGTTTGTTCTGAAGAAGTCTTCTGCAAAAAATGGGAGTTTTGCGACGAAAAAGGAGTGCAGCCTTCTCGGCCCCAATTGGGTCCTTGCCGGGGTCTTTGGGGGTCGATACGGGTAAAATCGATTTCGTCGTATACAACTCCCAGTTTTTGGACCAGTGACGAAATCTCCTCCTACCCCCCGTTTCAAGAAATGCCTCCCAAAAGACATGAAGAGATGTCTCTTTGGAGCTGTTACCTCAAAAAACTGATGATTACGTTACTCAGTGTTCAATTCAAACATCTACTGTTCGTAAAGTCTATTCAATTGCTGCATGTTTAAAATTTTCATTCCAAGTTCTTCTTCGCGTTCAAAATTGCAAGAATCAAATTCAAATTCTAAATGTTTTTTAGAATGCTAAAAACGAAAACGAACACACTTAATTCGGTCATTTTCCTCTCTGCTTCACTTCCCTGCAGCTTGGACTTTTTATAATCAAATTCTCATTCATAAATTATCATATTTTCGTATACACTTCCCTCTTTGGCTGGCACGAAACCTCTCAACTCAGATGAGAAAAAGACTAGCTGTGCTGCGCAGGATTAGAATTATTCGTTTATCTGACTTGTCAAAGAAATGAGATGAAAATTTCAAATCTAATAAGAGTGGTTGCGTCGCGCTTATTGCGTGCGGCAGGCACATCTTTCAACTACAATTCCTGATGAGCAGTGCCGAATTAATGCAAATATGAGGGGGACATTGTCCCTGGTCCAGTTCCTGCTTGATGGGCCCCAGTGAAAATATGTATTGTTTGATGACAAGCGGTCGTATTCCCTATTGCAACTCAGCCTCAGGATCAAATCAATCAATAGCAAGTTCAACAGACGGTTGCATCTTTCAATGCAACAATGGAAAAGGAATAAGAGTTGTGCATAGAAATGAAATTTTGTGCAACACAGATCTCTCCATTGAATTGGCTATTGAGTTGCACCTGAGGATGAGCTGCCACGGGGAAAGTGCGGTCATGATCTCTGCCGTCTTCTTTCCTATTTTGGGCCTCGTCCCCAGAAATAAATCGGCTTTGCGCTCCTCAAAGAATTTTGAAACGGCACTGACTGAGAATCAAGAATGGAGGTTTTTCTTAACAAGAAGCTAAAATATCTGTAGTCTTTCATTGTATCATCTCGAAATAAAGATAACATTTCCAACATGGCATCAGCATACTCGTTATTCGAGCTAACAATAATTTTCTGCAATTTCGCAAAGCTAGACGGCGAAATTCGCAAGCTGAAATGGACAGCGCAGGACATAACGTTGTTTGACTTTTGTTACCCTGGGGACCAGCGCGCACGTCTGTCGTTTGACAAAATCGCTTTAGTATCCTCGTATATACAATGTTTCCCAAGTGTCACTTGCAACCCCAGAGAAGTGCATTGCAGTTTTGAAGCAATTCTGGTAGCTTATTGGAATGGAGTATGTTCCAATTCGAATGGACAACACCTGTTGCAGGCAGTCTGCCCAATCAACAGAAATAGCCCCACAAAAGAAGATTGAAAGCTAGCAAATAGCAGGGGTTGCCAAGGGTCTTTTGGGAAACCCTGTACATCGTTTGCGTCACGCGAATGCCGGTGATGGTGGACAAACAGGTGGTTCGTGACCTGCAATGCTTTTTACATTACACGTAGACACGTGCGGTGTGGAACATTCTGTTGTCGACAAGTGGCTCTGCAGTCTGCTATATTCGAAGGTTGGTCCACAAAAGGCTTTCGCGGTGCCCCCTATTTCAGTTCTGACGGGGTAACCTAAAGTTCGCACATTTCTCGTAACCTTATTCCCAGAACAGAAACATTTCCATGATATCACGCTTGAGATGTGCATATACAGGGTGGCCCAAGGCGACCCGGTCAATTTGTTGAAAAGTGTTCTTTGTGCCGGAGGTGCTCGAATTGGTTGCCGTCTTCCTCCCTGTGACGCTGCGGCACACTTTCTGGCTGGCACAATTCATGTGGCACACAATCGATCGCCAATTCGATGTTTTGCTGGAGGTCCAGCAGATCTGTGGAATGTGTCATTCACAGACCTGTTCACAGACATACCCCTAGAAAAAGAAATCCATGTGCGTGAGGTCAGGCGATCTGGGCAGCATTTCAATGGCTCCTCACCTGCCCATCCATCTGCACTGAAACGTTTGCTAAGAACTGGCAGACAGCAACATGACAGTGGCGATGTGTGCCGCCTGCATTGCTGCCAAAACATGGCTTGAATATCCGGCACACATTCCGGTAGTAGAGGGACGACATCTTGCTGCAGCAGTTAATTAAAGATACCGCTCTCCTGTTACTGTGTTCGAGAAGAAGAATGGCCCCATAACTCCGCTATAGATGACACGCCCGCCCGCCCACACGGTAAGTGAGTTACACGAGAATAAGAACAAAATTAGACCAACACGCAAATTGACCGGGTCGCCTTGGGCCACCCTGTACATAACTTTACATTCCTTCATCTTATCGAAAATCTTCTCTTCTTCGACAACCTTCTGACCACAATCTCTACAGCTCATGAGTTATCCCGTCAAGTATCGGTCTGAACACTCTTTATTGCGTCAGGTGCCAACCGCTAAAGCAAAAACCGAACAGCCATCGAGCTCAAATGTCGCGGCCTGGCCGGAATCGAACCCGGGTCCTTCGCATCTGAGTCGAATGTTCTACAACGCCATTAACTTAAAATTCTGAGACACGCCAGAACTGTTAAGCTAAAAGAGCCGTCAAAGATGATCATTGATTGACAACCATACCTGACACAAAGTCCACCCAGGAAAATGGGCTTTAACTTCATCCCCAAATTTGGTCCATGGCCAAAGCCCGGGCCACTTTGCTTACGGAGCTTGTACATGCAATGTTAATGATATCTCTATTTTTGCCTTTCGTTTCTTTCTGGAAGCCAAATTTTCATCATTGGTGGGTTTGTGTTTTGTGAAGCTGTGATATAATTTCTTGGAATATTTTCTCAGAAATGTCGTAGTGCACCAGCGGGAGTTGGCACATGATACGCAAGAACAGAAAACAATGCGCAGTTCGCTATGAAAGCAATATTTATGCCCCTGTGTGCTCGATGCAAATAAAAGGAAACAGCTGAGTTATGTACAGGAGTGTTTGGAAGACCCCATTCAGATTCGAAGAATTTGTTGACTGTTTTCATGTTTGATAATCTGGAGTTATACCTAAACCATCGATTAGAGTAGCGTAGGCAGAAACGTTTGCTGAATTTTTTGGCTGTGGAAAGTATATTCTGCGCCGAGAAGTATTAATTGTCAATTGTAGAGTCGTTTTGGGGAATTGCCCTCGTTGAATATCACTGCACTTCCAGTGAGGTCAGGTGAGGCTCCGGAGGTACAGTTACGAAAAGGTGACAGCAAGCTACAGGTAACCTTGGCACAGTAAAGTTGAGGTTCCATTAGTGCAAAACACGGGTTGTACATTTATTTTGCTGACGGCCGAGCACAATAAAGGGTATATTGTATATTTTATGAACCGGATTAACAAACTTCTGCGCTATCTCAGGCGGAGGAAGGAAGGTTTCATAAGTGCTTGGAACTTATTCTCGAGAGCCGAATTATCCTATGCTTCCATGCCACCACACAGTAGGCATACATTATAGTTCCTTCTTTTCACAGGGTGGCCAAAAATACACAATTTCACTGCGCGTATCCTGGGCGATTCAAAGCTGGGGAGGCGGACAGTCTCTTAATATGTTGCCCACAAGAACCAACCCTAAAAAGCTGTATAGGGAATGAGGCTCTGTGTTCCATATTGACGACGCACATTATCCATATAGATGCACATTGTTTTGTGCTTTTTACATATCCGGTGACGACGCACATCATCCATAGAAGCACATTATTTTGTGCGTTTTATATATCCAGTGACGACTCACATCATCCATAGACGCACATTATTTTATCCTTTTTTCCAGTGACGACTCACATCATCCATAGACTCACATTATTTTATGCTTTTTACATATCCGGTAACGACGCACATCATCCATAGACGCATATTATTTTATCCTTTTTACATATCCAGCGACGACTCACGTCATCCATAGAAGCACATTATTTTGTGCGTTTTATATATCCAGTGACGACTCACATCAGCCATAGACGCAAATTGTCCAGTGACGACGCACATCATCCATAGACGCACATTATTTTTGCGTTTTATATATCCAGTGGCGACGCACATCATCCATAGACGCACATTATTTTGTGCGTTTTATTTCCAGTGGCGACGCACATCATCCATAGACGCACATTATTTTGTGCGTTTTATTTCCAGTGGCGACGCACATCATCCATAGACGCACATTAATTTGTGCATATATCACATATATCCATGCGTATCTTTCATATCCACAAAGGCACATTATTTTGTCACTGAATCATCGCAAATCTTTCAGGTTTTGCATGCGTGCAGGACATTCCTGAAGGATCGGTTTCAAAAACTACGGAATCATGCAGAGTCAGCAAACAGGGAGTTCGCACACGCCAGCATTAGAAACTTTCCCTGCGGCTTGTTTACAATGTATGTGCGACTAAGACGATTGCATGTACGCGGATTGGATGGTACCAATAATTCTCATTCCAGCTTGCAGTGGCTGTTTAATATGAATTGACCTCAACCTGACCTCATCTTACACTGTACATATAGTCACACCTAGAAACATTAATGTGCCCATAAATGGCCCTGCAACGCTGGTTTTCGGTTACCTTATTGCCATAAATGGGCATGAGTTATTGGCTTGTTAACACAATGTTTTTTACGTGACTATACATTTGTCATTGTGGAACAACAATATCTTTTCCCATATGTATGTCCACATTAATGGGCACATTGTTTTTTGTGTGACTGTATGCCATAACCTAACCTAACTAACCAAACCCAACTCTATCCCATCGCTACCCATATCGGTTGGAAAACAAGTGCCAAAGTACCTTCATCTGTCTCTTCGGTGGGATTTTCCGGTCGCCCTGTAGATCTGTCTACACTGAACCCAAACTTTCAGCAGCCAAAGTTAATCTGCCGAAGACGAAACTCAAACCAAAGTTTTCGTCTGGTCTCCTTCCAGATCTGCAAAGTGTCTTTTGTGTGTCTGCAGGACGCTGTGCATGCCTGCTGCCTGCGCGAAATGGCGGGCCCGATTGTGTCGTCAGTGAATTCGCAACCGAAATATAAACTTTGAATAAATATATTATTAGTCGGAAGAAGGTGTACCCACGGCACAGAAAGTAGGATTGGGGTATCCTCAAGAAACACAATGGACAGTTGTTGTTTTTTTTCTGCGGGAATTCTTTATAGTTGTGATACTGCTGTGATGGAATTATTTAGGCTCTTCCTTATTCTTTTTATTGCCCATGCTACAAAAAAAAAAAAAAAAAACCATCGGGATGATATTTTAAACAATGGCAGTACGTCCATTCTTTCCTTTTCTTGGAAAACATTTTCGCAGCAATAAAACTTGCTCCCGTCTAAGTTTAACAAAGCATTACTTTGATTAAGGCTTCTTCCGAGTTCAGAGGTTCCCCCAAGAGCTTCCAACGTCATGGGTCATTCGGAAGTTCGTGCTGGGTAACTTAATTTAGGTCGGTTCTTCTTCTCGACCATTCAAATCCTCCTGACTTCCAGCGTAACCTTACTCGGACTCTGATGAGACGCGGCGTTCCTACATTCTTTTCTCTTTCTTGAATGACTTTGCACAGTTCCCTTCCTCCTTTCCAAACAATTTCTCTCATTTAGAACTGGATGTAACAGCAGAACTGGTTGCTGTTGACTATTAATATAAGCAGCAGAACTGGTTGCTGTTGACTATTTACATAAGCAGCAGAACTGGTTGCTGTTGACTGTTAATATAAGCAGCAGAACTGGTTGCTGTTGACTATTTATAAGCAGCAGAACTGGTTGCTGTTGACTATTTATAAGCAGCGGAACTGGTTGCTGTTGAGTATTCATAAGCAGCAGAAGTGGTTGCTGTTGACTATTTATTAAGCAGCAGAACCGGTTGCTGTTGACTATTTATATAAGCAGCAGAACTGGTTGCTGTTGACTATTTACATAAGCAGCAGAACTGGTTGCTGTTGACTTTTTTTATATAAGCAGCAGAACTGGTTGCTGTTGGCTTTTAATCTATGCAGCAGAACTGGTTGCTGTTGACTATTTACATAAGCAGCAGAACTGGTTGCTGTTGACTATTTACATAAGCAGCAGAACTGGTTGCTGTTGACTTTTTTTATATAAGCAGCAGAACTGGTTGCTGTTGACTTTTTAATCTATGCAGCAGAACTGGTTGCTGTTGACTATTTACATAAGCAGCAGAACTGGTTGCTGTTGACTGTTAATATAAGCAGCAGAACTGGTTGCTGTTGACTATTTATAAGCAGCAGAACTGGTTGCTGTTGACTATTTATATAAGCAGCAGAACTGGTTGCTGTTAACTATTTATATAAGCAGCAGAACTGGTTGCTGTTGACTATTTATATAAGCAGCAGAACTGGTTGCAGTTGACTGTTTATATAAGCAGCAGAACTGGTTGCTGTTGACTATTTATATAAGCAGCAGAACTGGTTGCTGTTGACTATTTATATAAGCAGCAGAACTGGTTGCTGTTGACTATTTATAAGCAGAAGAACTGGTTGCTGTTGACTATTTATGAAAGCATCAGAACTCAAGGCTCCTGTTGATCATCGACAATTTTCAAGCCATTATCTGATCTCCTATTCCGCGTCTGGAACTTTAAATACCTACCTTACTAAAATATTTCACTATGGAAAGAAACCGCATACAAGACTGAATTAAACTGAAAATATTTAAAGTGATCTTATCGAAGGATACGTATTCGCAAGTGCGAAATTCGAACAATCCGATGAGAGGCACAGCTTTTTCGGCAGTTGTGAATCGGCCACTTTGAGAAAATCGCTGTGTTTGTTTAAACATGAGTATGTTTGAGTGCGAATGCCAAGAGCGCTGTTCCGGATATCGTTTTTTAGGGACGACAAGAGGTCACACCACGTGAAGGTGGCTGAAGGTGGCTTCTCTACCACCACACCCGCGGAGACCAGTTATGTGCTTATCGTACACGTAACGTCCTTCATCGGCACGTTACACTGTGTACACTGAAGCTGCGCTTTGCTTCACCTTCCGTATTGATTCGAACAATGATTATGTGGGATTTCCGACTCCACGTACACGTGTCTACGTACCTTAGGTCGTTTGTTGGTAAATTTCGAGCCCAAAGCGCAGATCTACAATATGCATTAAAGGCTCTGTACCCATCTCAGAAATTAGCTCTTCCACAGGTCTTCAGAAGTATTTGAAATCCAGGCGATCCAAATTTCACACGCATTTTTCAGGTTGTGTACGTACGGTCCAGTGTAAAAATTCTGGGAGTTATTTCACAATAACACTGAAAATAAAAAGGTATAAGTACACATTTTGTTCTCCCAGTGACACCTTTTGGGGTGTAAACAGCATGTTTACACCCTGGTAATGTGTACAAAACATTACCAACTTACCTAAAACATTAAACTTACTTAATAAAACATTACCAACATTACAATTATAAACAAAATGTGTACTTATACCGTTTACACCCTGTAACTGGGAGGACAAAAGTGTAAAATTACACCTTTTGTATTTTCTGTGAAGTGTTGCCCCAAATTCGCACCAAACCAGACAAATAGAGAAGTAATTGTAATACAGACCGCCATGCATATAGGCCTAATGCTGTTGCAGTACCAAAAATGTTTATCACAATGTTGTAGCCTAATAAAAAGGCAACGAAAATTGTTTATAAACGTTTCCACCTGTACGATCAGTAAACACAACGAATAACTTTGGTAGCAGCCAAGGGAACAAAATGCCAACACTTTTAAGAAGCTATTTTTCCTCATACTTCCATAATTCAGCGTTGCTGGTCCAGCTAAAAGCTGATTGAAATTGGTTAATGTCAGTGTCATATCGTTAAATTTTTGGCGCTTATTGTATCAGCGTAATATTTTTCGTTTTTTTCTGATTCCAGTCGATGCAGTGTATGCCATGGCTCATGCACTTCACACGATGATAGCTGAACAATGCGGACCTGACAACTTCACAATTTGTTCGAAATTGGATCCGACTCCGTCAGGATACGACCTGCTCCAGTACATAAGAAAAACGTCATTTACAGGTTAGGATCATGATTTTTACCATGCACTGGAAGCCACAGTAATGCGTTCATGAATTGTAGGCTGACATGCAGCGAAACACATTGCTGTGGATGCATTTGGGACCACCCCATCACGGTCGTGTGATGAAGAAACAATGGAATCATTGCGTTTATTGAATTATCGGCGCTAACGTTTTTGAGCAAAGAAACACATGCTGGAATCACATTTCAAAACCAATCAAAACTGAAGCAATCTGGCAAACGAATGAATGCGTACACAGCTCTGTGTAACTTTTTGATTTTTCCTGCTAGTTTAGGCCTTTCTGTACTGTGCTGATGTATAGCTATGTTATTTGCATCGACCATGAAATAAATTCTTTGATGCACTGGGCACGTATGGATTGGAGCAAGGGCAATAATTATTGTCCATCGCAAGATTTGCAGGTATCTCATTATTGTGCTAACTTTTATGATCATTATCGTGCTAATTGCACTCCATTACAGCTGAATTCGAAAGATGCTTCTTTCCGAAGTCTGGAGTGTGCGCAGAACTTTGTTTTGGAGATGATCATTTCTGGTCCGCCAACACGCAGCATTAATTCAGCATTCAATTGCAGTTTTCTGCCGGATTTTTGCTATTTTGCACTTTTCCATGCATGGCCGGTTATGACGCTGCGTTTTCAATTTTTGTTTGACACAAATAGGCCCAAATCGGTCATTAAGCAATAAGTGGCCCCAAGCGTTTCAGACAACGTGCAGACTTTCTCGAACAAGAAAGAACTTTCGACTACTTTAAACTTCTGCATCGCTTTGAATGCACCCGATACAAAAAGCCATAACCATCAGCAAAACTGCGTGTGAATTCGGTTCAAGAAATAACTCTAAATTTGGCCTCTGGATATCAGCGCTAGTCGTGCTGATAACGTACTGGATCGTCGCATAGGAGGCCAATATTCGGAACATAACATAAATTTGGCATCCCGCTTGCCTAACTTCGCCGCCTCCGCCTTGGGCAGGGCAAGTTTCGACGGTGAGGCTGAGGCTATTTAAGGCTGAGACCGGAGTCGGAATTTATCTTTTGCTTGTAGACTGCTGGAAGTCTTCCAGAAAAAGTTAGAATTGCAAGATATGCCGTGGATATAGGAATAGGCATATAGATGGCAACATTCAGGTCACCCGAAATGTGCTGATGGTGAGGTCATACATACGTATTTTCTCGGTGTGGAAGTTTTCAATATTGAACCCTGGAAACCCAATACGGAAATGCTCATCATTCAGATGCAAAGAGAAAGAAATGAACAGACGCCAAATTAACTGTTACCAAAATAAAGGTTGCTCCGAACGTGTATTCACTTGAACTCGATCAATCCTGCGTCACCTCGTCAACGTATGCGTTTCCGTGCCAGAAGCCTGAAGAATCTCGCATCGAATAACTATCCTTCCTCTATCTTCTTATCTCCATGCACTTCTGCATCAGTGTATATTGGAGGCAACACTTTAGTGGAAAAAGCACCGGCAACACTTAAATGGGAAAAAGAGATGCATGGTGCGCCACTATCATTCATCCTGAAACAAACTGATTTATAAAATTAAAAAAAAATTATGAAATTACTTTAAATTTTATTAAATAAAAATGTTTATTAAATCACCTATTTCACAATCGAGGCCATGATTTCAGAAAAAAAATTAAATAAAATCAATAAATAAAAATAAAATAAAACAATCCAGAACAGCAGCCTTTTAATTAACGAAATCGAACGCTTGAACAGCAAACCAATGCAAAGATGGAGTCAAGAGTTGCTGGTAAAGAAGTCAAGATGTCTATAGCTGATAACTTTACACCCCAGTTGTCAAACGCTAAAAAATTTGAGAAACTTTTCTATTACACGTGCGAATGTGAAATATGGTTTTGTATGAATTTGGTTTGGATTCGTGTTTTGGCAGTTATTCTTATAGTTGTTTACCGACGATATCGCAATTTGATAAAAATCGAAATCTGGAAATGCCATGCCATGTTTTGTGTTGCCTCATCGCTTAAAACAATTGAGTATTTTTCAAAAATGTTGAGGTACCTTTCACCATGAATATCCTTTCATGCCGTTTTTCCTCTACCATAATGTCAAACAAAATTATCTTCGAAAATCTTTCAAACGCACACAAGGAAAGTGCATTCATTCAGAGAACACGGAAAGCCGATTGATTCAGGATGGCTGCTTTAGAATTGGAGAACAAACTAATATTTTGGCATAGATTTGCTAACTGATTTCATGGCGTCTATCTGAACTGAATGCCCCCAATGTCAGCTGAAAGTGACTATCTTTCGGATGTTATAGCCACCTACGCAAAATGAAGAAAAAATTTACTATCAGAGATCGACTGCTAGCTGCATCGGGGTAAATTTGAATAAGAGTGATTTGGTTTGATGCGTGTAGCAAATATTCTGAAATTGTTGGGTGTTAATTTGAATAAATAAACAGTGCTGCGTGCTTTTGCCGCAATTGGAGAAATAGAAGCCTGTGCTGCCTGCAATATTCTGTGGAACATGTTCTGTTGTGTGCTGGTGTATTGTTCTGATGCAGGAAAACATTTTTCAATTCTTCTCGTCCTTTTTCCATAGGTTTATCTCCTCCACAAATTCACCAAATGTCTCTGTGGTACCAGCCCCTTAGTTGTATCCCTTGTTCAAGGAAATGAATTGAATTGAATTGAAATTCTGTATTTTTGGAGTTTCCTCCTCTCAATATTGTACATGCAGTGCTGACATTCACAGTAAAATGCAACGAAAAACACACATTAGAAAAAAGCAAATTGATAGAATAAACAGCGTTTTTGCAATGATGTCGGGCAAAGAACATATACACCGAGGCCCAAAAAAAAGGTACCCCGTTTTCAGAGGCAAAGTTCCAATTTACGTCTTGAAAGTACTTAGCATGTATAGCCGACTATAATTGTTCAGATTCGGACTCGGCGGTTTTTTCCATGATATCAGTGCAATTCTGCTGGGCATCACCTGAAGCAAAAGGTTGGCTCATTCAGACAGGTGATAGGTAAGAATGCGTGAAGAAAAGAGGATTACTCACACTGCAGAATCATGTGGCATGAGCACGAACGCGATGACGACAAAATCACCATGGCAACCACGTGAAAGAGATGCATTGAAGGCGGGCGTAGCAACGTGGCACGTGGCTGGCAGCAAATCAGCTTTGTCAATCGACAGAAGTGGAGCTGAAGCCCCTCTCCATCTCAAACAAAACAAATCGGGCTGATCGTAGGATACTCGTACGTGAAGATGAAAAAGTTCTTACTTGCAATTACAAGGTATCTCAAATGTTTTTATGAGCAATCGCCATGGATTTCAGGCATAGCTGGGAGCAGCTTGTCCTGTTCTGAAACTTTTTTGGGTTTTATTCTGCTGGTTGATGTTGAAGCAAAGTGCGGACAGTCGGGAGCAGTGGCGTGTCGGCTGTTTGTCGTTGCAGAGGGAGGCAATGATGGCTGTGCGGTTTTGAGCAGCGCAGTTATTGTTTGCTCAACCCTCGCAGAAAGTCTTCCGCTGAATTCCATCGCACCTGTTCAGTCGTTCTTTGCCTTGAGAAGGTTGCGTTTGTCTTGGCCATGCCTCGCTGCAGTGTTCAGCAGATAATTAAGTTAGTGCAATGGTTTTATTCGAATGAGACGGTGAGTGACGTCAAGACACTCTGGCTGGCTGAATTTGGTGGCAATGCACCAGATCACCAACGACCACAATGCCGACAATTTTTAACTCCAAAAGACGGAAATCTTTTCTGGGTAAAACAAATGCCCAGTGTGTTGCCATGCGCAACTGGTATGTTTTGTTGATTATGTGAGATGAATTCTAGCAAACACGCAATCATCAGCTCGTAATCGTAATGAAATAACCGGTGGTTTTTTTTACCAGGTGCAGATCTCTCCACGCATCAAGATTGTGTTGATCACATGCTTTCACGCCATAATTTTCGAGCGACAAGAGTTCGCTTCTTGGATTAAGTAACTTTAAGAGCACCCAGTAGGCACCGCAGTTTAACCCACCAGTCAGAAACACACAGGTGCGATGCAGTACGTACATGAGACATGCAATGGACGTCTCTGGATTGGAACTTCACACTTTAAAAACGAGGCCACAAAACGAAATAGACAGACCTGTGCACAGACTGATGATTAAGGATGCGATACACAGCCAGTAAATCCACATCAGTCTTTGCCCCTGAAAGGTATGCAAAACTCAACAACGGTGGTACCTTTTTTCTGGGCCACGGTGTACATGCGCGGTGATATATTCTTGAGCCAACAATTTCCTCAAGAAGGCAATAAACTGAAGCTATGCACACCACCTCTCCGATAACAATATCGCTCAGATATGATACCCTTGGTTTCATATGGTTTCGGATAAACCCTTCAGGTTCCAAAAACTGTAAGCAAGACATTCCGAAAACGTCCATGGAAGGGCAGAAGAATAAATCACTGAAATATCAGAGGCTTTGAGCAAAGAGATGAGGTCAAATCTGGGAACTTTTTGACCCCTTGGTATCATGACACAGGCCTAAACTGCCTAATTTACTGCCAGAAAAATAAATAATGCCAATGGGTACTTGTTGTCGTGGGCTGAGCATGATTGTGCATGGGTTAATGAGTGTACCCTATTCTTGACGAACGGCCGCATGGTTGTCCGTCAAGATTAGCAAATGATGGTGATGATGATCATGCTGACCAAAATGGGCGCCATGGCAACTGCCTGCGCAATGAGAGTTCAGCACTTGAAAAAGGCAAATCATTGCCTTTCCTCCGCAATAAGGTCTCACTCAGACGATTTCATTTCACCATCATTTGCTGTTTCACTTAGCTAAAAATTTTCCCTTTTTAGTTGATCGGCGTTTGATCGGTCCTGTGGTGCACTCCGAGCAAACGTGTTTAATTGGGTCTCGTTTTAGCAAACGCCTTTCAACTTGGTTACCTTTTCAATCAAGTGCATTTAAAACAGTGCCAAAACAGAAATCCCTCAACAATGACAAACCGTCGCTGCATCAGCCAAACGACGATTTACGAACTCATCATAGAAATCAAGAATAATTACTGGTTCTTTTGGTCGGCATATTAGCGTCTTAAAACTCCTAAAGGAGCTTGGCCTCCCTACTCTTGCAAGCAGACGACGTCACCACAGACTCAAGCTATTTAGCGATATATTCACTCGCTCCTTAAATTTTCCATACCAGCAAATTACCTTGTTAAGCCTATCCAACGCCGAACTGACAATGGTCTGGCCTTCAATGTTCCTTTTTGCAAAACAAACCGGTACCTTCATTCATTTTCCCGAGAACAATTGGAGATTGGAACTCCTTGCCAGCAGCATCACCGCTTATTTCCCGTGCCCTGGCTTCACAGGCAGTCAAACCACAAAACAATTCGGAGATGTTTTTTCCTTCCTCACTTGATACCTTGTCCCTCCATGCTTGAAGGCCTTGTCCCTCCATGCTGACCATTTTAATATTGACTGTTGTCCTGCTTCCATTTCATTTGAGGCAGTATTGAATGTAATACATAAATAATAAATAAACAAATAAAATCAAGTTTTTATTTTTGCCATTGGCATTTTCAATTAATATCTTTGAGCAAAGCACGGCATTGATTTGTTGTTGTTACGCCTTCAGTGGACCACAATGGATATTATCAGTTGGATGTGGTCCCATATAGCTATATGAAGTTGGAAAGGCTCATTCAAATCAGATTCTCGGAAATATTTGGAACTTTCATCTAAATCTTTCATACCAGATTCCTTCTTCCAAAGCCAAACGCAAAAACCAATTCACAATATCAGTTGGGCGCTTCCAAAAACCTGTGAATATCTATTGTAAAGCACATTATTATAGATTGCGTTCTCTAAATCAATATGTTTCTCCTAACATATTGCGGTATTTTTGGAATGGTACGAGGCGCGATGCTATAGGCTATGGGTGGTCTATTCAGTTGAAATGTTATTCCAAGGCTTCGCAAATCCGAAATCCTTTTTTCGGAATCAACTTAGTCGAACGGAACGAACAATAGGACGAACGTCGACGAACAATAGAACAGGTTGCCTCTTTCGTTGTCTACTTATCCCCTTTTAGAATCCCCATCCTATTATGTATCTGCTTATACTAGGTGTTCGGTTTAAATGTCAGGAAATTGGGGCTTACTGAGCAGTATTATTGTCCGATCAATCGTTCTTACACTCTAAACACGAAATTTAGTTTGGAACACATGTTTTAACATGGGCTTAGATAGGAAATGTTCTTAAAAGAACATCAATGGAACACTTGGTCTGTTATTGGAACACACTGAGTGTTCCATTTCCAGCGATGTGGAACACTTAAGGTGTTCCAATGGAATACTTATGGTGTTCCAAATCGCTCATGTGTTCCAAATCTGTGAGAGGAATGTCACAGATTTGGAACACTCAGTGTGTTCCAAGAACACACCAAGTGTTCCTTAAATGTTCATAAAAGAACACTTCCTTATCAAAGCCATGTTAAAATATAGTGGTCCAAACTGAACTTCTTGTTTAGGGTGTAGTCAAATAGGAATTTACGCCTGTTCTTATGCTATATTCTTATGTTTTTCATAAAAAAAAAACAACTGCTAGAAACAGAAAAGTTACCAGTTGGGAATAGCAAGACGTAACAATGAGTTTTCGCGGTTATTTTTTGTATCATCCATAGTGATTTTTATTGAAATTAAAGGGAATAGAAATTAAAGTCTTCTCGTTCTTGCATAGAGGCATAAGTGGCTAACTTGTCATGATGATTAAAATTGGAAAAAAAA
>JASGXE010007087.1:0-30099 GCA_030068105.1 Sinentomon sp. SZTP_YWyxl | reverse complement strand
GACACGGGCACTCCAGTCTAGTCAGACTTTTCCACATGGTTTTTAAAAATAACCTGTAAAAAATAACCTAATCCGGCTAATGTCTCCGAGAAATAAAATAATTGATGTCACTGACCAAGTTTATCTTGATTGTTACCACCTTTGACGCTGATTCTCAATAACTGTTGTAATCTTTTATCGGCAGATGGAAGTAATTTGAGGACATATCACGGGAACTCAGAACGTCGCAAGCCGACGTTAACCCATAGCCTGGCAGGATTGAACTCAAGGTCAGCAGCAAGGTTTGTGGGACAATAAATTTACGAGATTTCCATAACTTGAGCCCCAGTCATTGTATACCCAGAATTACGGAGTCCGTGTGCACCCTTTTTCGCGGGAAAACGGAGTTTGCGGAATTCCAATCTGTTTTAAATGGTTGTGTATCCGCTGGAGTTCGCCGTGCGGTGGAGAGGAGTAAGCGTCGATTTTACCAATCGTGAATGTCCATCGCTGCAATCTGTTCATAAATGACTTCCTTTTCGCGCCACAACTTTTTCATGACTTTTCTGCGTAAGTGACATCATGAACAGGAAAGTTCAAAGACATCGCAAACTGCAGTGAAGTTTCCTGATTGTCATTCATTTCCGTACTCCTGCGTTAAGATTATATTCAATTAGGTCACCGCGGTAATGGGACAAGTCCTTGAGCTTTTCGATGGCAACAGAACCAAAAGTCAAGGATGAAACTTGCTACCAGACGTAACACACTAGACCATAAATTACGCAGTGCGCAAAAATAAGAGGCATTATTAATCGAACTAAATGCAATATTTGAATTCCTTCCATTTCAACAATCTAAAGGGAACTGAATTTTGTCGTCTATAGGTCACAAGAAGAGGCACACATCGAATCACAATGTGGCGACGATGATTGGATTGCGGAGTTTACTGATTCTGGTGATCAAAGAAAAGGTAGACATACCGATATCCATCACGACAAGTCGCATTAAACATTGACGTGCAGTGGAAGAAATATTAATGTACATGCGTAGTTGATTTTCCATTTTACATTTGCCTCTGTTATTCGGTGGAAATAGGAGATCAATATTAGAACAAAGGTTAAAAGTGAGAAACTATTATTCTTATGCAAAGTTGAGTTTTTTACAAAGTTGCATTGTTGTCCAATTTCATTGCGGGCGTGGTTGCCCCGTCTGCTTTCCCATGTGGGAAATGGCACAAAATATCAATGATTCCACATACGAAAACAAATGGGGCAGCCACACACGCAATCAAATTGGCAACAATGGAACTTTGCAAAAACTTAATTTCGCAATAGAAATAAAAGATTACCATTTTTCATCCTTGCAATGAGGCACTTTTATTTCATCTTTGATAACGGAGGCAACAGAAAAATGGAAAAACCATGTGTGTGGTAAAACGTTCATATTTTTCCACTGCATATTTGTACGTATTTCTCTTCCTGTGCACCATCTACATGTCCAAGAAGAAGCAGAAGATAAAAAAGTTGAAAACTGACGATGAAAGAACTTCGTGAAAGGAATCGAATAAGGAGTATTGAAGTGTATATTGAAGGAAAATTGAAATTGCACCAGCGCTAAAATTGACAATGTGTACCTATTTAATATACCAAACACTGTTACACATCTTTTCGTTGCCCTTAGCTACTGCTATACACAGATGCGGTTGAAGAACTGCTGTCAGAAAGTGACAGTTCTTTGTTATCCCATTGTCATCATGTTTGCGTCGAGAGAAACACGTAGGTTTATAAAAAAAAATGTAAAAGCTGATAGCCGGTTTGAAAACGGATGCAGTGAAGCGAAATAACGTCTTGTAACAGATTTGGTTGTTGTACAAAACTGTAATTGGCGTTGACGATTTTTCGCAATTGAAAGGGAGCACTGTGTGAATCTACATGATAGAGTTCAGTAACCAAAATGGCTTCTGTATTGTTGAGTGTCCTTCGCATTGGCTTTTTGAGCATTCGCAACGGCATGCGTTGAACAATTAGGTACATCAGTCAATACAGGACTCAATGCAGGAATCTTATTTAGAGATACCTGCCCCACATCATGAAGGTTTTCAACTAAAAAACTATCGGTTATTGTAAACAGGAAAGGTTTTTAAATGTATGGCTTCAGATTAGTATCAAGGCTGTATCTCAATCTCACTTGTTACAGAATCTGTACCGATGATAAGGCGATTGCTTGTCTTCTATTATTGACAGTATTTCATCGTCCCCTAACGGAAACACACAAGCAACTCACCTCTATTAAAGATTTTTATGGGCTTCAAAATGTAAAGAATTTCTTTATTCTTTTTCACAGGACAATTCAGTTGCTGCAAAGCGATACTTTAAAGGAATGGGGCAATGGTTCATTCCCTTGATCTTCATTTTCTTAACAGCACACATTGCCTGCAATATTTTATCACAATCAACATTATCTATGTGGTCAAATACTGTAAAGGCAAAAGGTGGAGGACAACGATCCATTTGAAGAGGAACAGGCAAAATTCATGATAATATACGGAATTGCGGCAATCGCCAGTGGTAATCTTACAGATTTCTGCTGTAACGTTTCTTCAAGTTATTATTATGAATTCCATAGCGTAGGCACAAACCTCATATTCGCATGGTTTGAGCAGATCGAGACAGAACAATCTCTCTTGATTACTATATTCATGGTTATGTTCCCAAAGAGTGGGAAAATCGCTGCCAGTTTCCCAGAAAAATTGTGCAATAAAGTTAGCATGGGCGCTTACAACAGAAAATTCAGACTGCAGATGTCACAGATTCTGTTCGCGCCTCCACTTCTTTTGCCTTATTGCGGACAGAATATCAATGACAAAAAGCTCTAATGCTGGTTTAAAGATAACTTGTAAGATATTTCCAATATCATGACGAATCACTATGATGGAATCATTGATGGTCAGCATTCCGTTCAATGATTACACTCGATTGAAATGCACCGCTGATCGTGCACAAATCAAATAATCAAAATAATCCTGTAAGAATGAAATCGCTATCGCGAGGATCATAATGAGCTATAAAGAATGCCAAAAATGGAATTTGAGTAGGCAGGTATTCTTTTTGGAAAATTGAACAACAAACCTCAAGCATAATGTCACGGAGGAAAGAATAAAGCCGAACTGCTCATTTAAAGACGGTTTCCAAAATGACAAGAATGACAAAGAAAACAATAATGCAAAATGAAGGCACCGACAGATTTTTGTGCGATTGTTGTATTTACCCTTAGATATAATTAAGAACTTCCATATGTATTTGTTTTTGTATTTGTATTTGAAATTTGCGTTTTTAAATGCAAATATAGCACACATGCACCAGAAAAACCGTCAGTTCCATGGATCGCAAAAAACATATGGGAACAGAATGGATCAATGATAAACAAGAGAGAAACAATTGTTAAAAGGCAAAAACGACCAATTAAATTTCAAAATGGGGAGAGTTTGAAAAAGAAGCGTTCAACTCAAGTTTAACTGAAGGAACGGTCAAATTTCTAATCAAATTAGAGTCCTTGGGGAGAGAATTCCATTCCCGAAGGGTTTTAGGAAAAAAAGAATGAAAGTGTGTGTTTAACTTTATAGTGGGAACTAAAAATTCGGTATTGTAGGAGTGGTTGCTATTGAACTGGCTTGCTCGAATTTCATCTAGAAGAGGGATGAGCAGGGAACCCCTGCGAGGATTTTCTTCAATGTGTAAGGGCGTATATCCAACCTTCTATGAAACAAAGGCGAGAGGCCGAGCTCACTAAGCATAGCCGTTCACTTGGATTTGTAGCCGTAGCCGTTCATGATGAACCGGGCCGCACTTCTCTGCACCTAGCTTTTCAAAAGCGTCAATGTGACTTGCAAGAAAGGAATCCAAGGCACAGCACCCATTTTTCCAAATTAGGCAGAAGAGACGTTTTATACCCCATCAACTTGATACTTTTTACTGTGTGAGACAGATTGCGCCGGATTACTCCCAAAGCGGCCTTGGCCTTGTTAACAACTGAACTGATATGCTCACCCAGTTCAAAGTGCTGGACAGTGCTACTCCAAGATATTTGAAAGAGGACACATTGCAGATGGGTGTCCCGCACAGCGAGTAATTTCGTCTAGGCATTTGTATGCCAAACCTGATGGACCGAAGGAAAGTCCTAGGCCTACAGTGGAGAGATTGACTCCGGGGAAGTTGAGAGTAGTGGGTAAAGTTCGGGATACTCTGGTTTTTGGTGAGATTGACTTTATTGTACCCGGTACTTTGACTTGAGGGTAATATAATTTTGTTTCCGAATCCATTTTTCTCCCGCGATTTTGTCATCGGTGAGATTGTCTGCCGACAGCGGGTAAAACGCAAGTGATTCGGAAATATTTCTGCCTCCTCGGTGACAAAATTGACATTTGTTTTCACCCCGGCCGAGGCGTGGGTAAAGTTGTATGGGTAACCGTTCGAGTGCGGCAAGTTGATAGATGCAATCTGTGTATTGCCGCAGCGTGTTATTGCTGGCGGCGTTGTCGTTCATATACCGAATGCATTTTGCGGGGCACGTGAAATTTTCGTTCACCTGTCATTTTGTCGCATTCGTGTTATGACAAGTCGAGATTCCCGGCAAATCTTGAAAACCCTCACATTTGCAGGAAAACAGACCTGGAAAACGTGAGTCTCGCCAGCAAATGTTGAACTCCCTTCACAAGCTGTTGCAAATCGTGAACCCCCTCAGAATTTTTTGTAAGTCTCACTTCCCAGAGGACTGTTTCTTCGAAAATTGAAGCGAAGCACCTTCGAGCGTGGGCTGGCCTTGCCTTGAAATGTCCAACTCAAGATTTGGGTCAATTATCATCTTGCCGAATCTCATTTAATCCGGGCCCGTTTTGTCGAAAGCGAAAGCAAAGGCATGCCGAGCATGAATCGGGATACCTTCCCCACCTCCCAGGAATGTTCAACTCAAGCGAATTTCGAAAACTCTTTTTTGTCGAATGATCCCACATCAGAGAGGCCAATTATTTCGAAAACCGAGTCCTGGCAGAGAGTGACTCCTGCCACCATTCGGCATCACCTTGCTGTGTCCAATTCGAGTGAATTGTCAATGTTCATTTCGTCAAACCCCGTTTCGCCCAGGCCGTGAGATCGAAAACAGACGCTTGCCGAGCGTGACCCGGACTGCCACTCGCAAAAACTCAAGTGAATTACAGCGTCTCATTTTGCCGAATATCATTGCTCAGGCTAACCACTTCGAAAATGGGACCGAATGTGACTTGGCCAGCGATTCAGCACCACCTTAGCATATTTAACGCAAGGTTGGGGCAAATCATGATTTTGTCTCGAATCTCACTTCATACAGAGCAGTTTGGTCGAAAACGGAACCGAGAGGCCGTTGCGCTTGATACCACCTTTCGCTTTAGTTGGTCATCCAGAGTCGTGCCGAATAGCACCTCGGTAGTCACTCACGGTGGGTTTTTAGTTCAGTATTCTACCCAAGAACCCTTAGTGAAACGGAAACTGGCAAAATGGCCATTTATCCTATATATATGATAACCTTGATTTGAACACTTCAAGACGGAGCAACAACAGCAATTACCTTTTGTTTTAGTTAGACACTCAAGAGTGGTGCCGAATGGCAAGCCGGAGTCGCGTTTCAGAGGCTTTTGGCTCTGTTTGGACCAAAGGGGCCTGGGCCAGTGCCTCCTACAACACAAGGCCTTTGCACGAGAAGTAAAAATGGCATGACGTCATAAATAGTGGATGGTGGAAAACAGGAAAAGACAATGCGATTGAGCGGCGTCCGAGGTGTGCTGCCCACGGAAACTTGACATTTCTCTTGAACCGATTAACCGATTTTGATGAGACTTGTTGTGCTGGAAAGCTGAAAAATAGACTATTTCAATGGTGTATAACAATTCCTAACTTTTCATGCCAAAGCCCCAACAGAATTTGAGGGATAAACGTGTTCAAGTTAAAAAGTGATCCAATTCCGGCTTCCTTCCACATATTTTCAATGATTGTGCGATTTGTTCCGTCGTAACAAGGTATCGACCAGCGAGAAATTTGTAGAGGAAGCTTTCAGCTTTCCAAAAATACCAAAATCATTGAATTTGAACACCATTTGACAATAATTTGATGACCAGAGAAAACACATGCTGCATTGTTTTGTTTTTGAGCGGGGAAGATGCGGCGCCTCCCTGGGATTTCCAGGGAGTCGCGGCCTCTTCCCCGCTCAAAAACAAAACAATGCTGCATGTGTTTTCTCTGGTCATCAAATTATTGTCAAATGGTGTTCAAATTCAATGATTTTGGTATTTTTGGAAAGCTGAAAGCTTCCTCTGCAACTTTCTCGCTGGTCGATACCTTGTCACAGCGGAAAAAATCGCACAATCATTGAAAATATGTGGAAGGAAGCCGGAATTGGATCACTTTTTAACTTGAACACGTTTATCCCTCAAATTCTGTTGGAGCTTTGGCATGAAAAGTTAGGAATTGTTATACACCATTGAAATAGTCTATTTTTAAGCTTTCCAGCATAGCAAGTCTCATCAAAATCGGTTCACCATTGCAAGAGAAATGTCAAGTTTCCGTGGGCAGCACATCGCGGACGCACCATACTCGCATTGTCTTTTCCTCTTTTCCACCATCCACTCAATATGACGTCACAAACTCGTGCAACGGCCTTGCGTTGTAGGAGGCACTGCCTGGGCGCAGTGAGGCTTCGTAAAATCAGCATCTCCCAAACCTTGAGTTGAACACTTCAGGGTAGTGACGAATACGGCAGCCAGGGTTATGCTCCTCAAGACTTCGGTTCCGATTTCGACATTACGAAGCTTCGCGAAGTGGAATTCGACCAAATTCGCTTGAGCGGGGCATTTCTGTGCCAGTGTCACGCAGCCTTTCTCCATTTGCAGCCATTCACCACCAAGTGGGGAATGGCTGCGCGATTCATGCTTGGCATATCATCGCTTGCGCTTTCGACCAAATGCATCTGTGCGAAATGAGATTCAACAAAATGAGCATGGAGGTGAGCATTCCAAAGCTTTGCCGAAAGGCAGCTGCCATGAGTAACACTCGGATGGGCTTCACTTTCATTTTCGAACAACGGGGCCTCCAGCGAAGCCATATTTTGTGAAAAGTCAGTGGAGGTTCGAGATTTGTAGAATCGTTTATTGTGAGAGTGGTTTCACGATTTGCACCAAATTTTAGGGGTTAAAGATTTGCAGCGAATTGTGGGGTGTGTTCACGATTAAAAACAAATGCTGAAGGTGGGTATCAAGATTTGGAGCAAATTGTAAGGGTGTGTTCACGATTGAAAACAAATTCTGAAGGTGGGAACCTATCAAGATTTGCAGCAAATTGCCTCACTTTTGCCGATCTAGACAAAATCTATATTTTCCTGGAATTCCTTCAAGGGCTGTTCAAGGTTGGGAATCTCGATTTGTCGTGACACCGGATCCCTTGACTGTGACGAAAACACAAAAAGTCATGCGACACCTGTCTGATATCTAGTATCCATCATACAACATCGAACTTAACCGAACAGTGGCGTGTGTCAATTCAGTGTCCGATTTCTTCCACACAAATGACGTCATTGGCAGTTTAAACCAATGGGAGAGCAGAAAACAGTATCCGGCGATCAGTGCGAGTCAGTCTAACCGGTGAAAATCCAACTCAAGTTCATGGTAGAGTAACGGGTATCGACACGCGAAAGTATCCTACCCGCAACCTGTTTAAATTTCAGATGGCCCCTGCCAGCCAGACTTTAAAATTTCTCATGTTCGACGAATTTTGGTTGGCTCTGCCCCAATCCAAAACGATCCAATTAGCTGATTTCTCCCTGGTGATTTGGTGTTTTTCTCCGTTTTCTTTAGTGCCGACAATGGAATTGATTCAAAAGTAGGTAAATGCATTATTGGTGAGATATAAATAATGAATTGTGAGCAGTTCTGCACCCAATTTCAAAATTCAAAAGTATTTCAATCAACACCGATTGCAAGACAGAGGTGTGGTTGCGCTGATCCGCATTTATGAAGAGGGCTTTTTCAAACGCGCGTCAATTTGTGCTTAGACGGGATGGCATATCTATGCCCTAACAACATAAGGAAAGACATACGCGAATCGTCGCATACGTCTGTCTGTTAGCTCAGTTGGGGTTTCGTGACTCCTTGGAGATAGATGATGATATGGAAACAGTTTGTGCTGAGATTAACTAATAATTTCTTGCATGATAATGTCATTACGATTTCAGTTTCACAAAAACAATGCATGTTTGCAGAACAGTTACTTTCATTGGGGTTTGAATTGCATAACAGTGCCGATTGTATGCGATTTTCTGCAGTTTTGTGTCTGAAAACGCTAAAACTTCAGATTCAGGAATTGAGTGTTTATGTAGTAGTTCAAATATTTAGCCATCGTTCAGCTTATTCCCTTTCCAGGTGTTGCATTATCGTGAAAACTTGCAGCTCCTCCCCAATATTGCACGATTGTGTGTTAAATAATTAGCATGTTGTCAGTTTTGTTCATATAATATAACACATTCAGGAAGCCCTTTCAGCGTTTTGACGAAATAATTTCATCGATGATTTCCAGTTGTGAACGCAAACACTGACTAATAGTGCAACGGGTATTCAGCTTTCTTAATCCAAAATATTCGCAAAAATCCATTGCAAACTGCACGCAACCAAAAAACATTCCGGATGTTCCTTTCGAAACCTCTTTATGCGCATTCATGTTGGAAGAATATCGGAACGAATAAAAACGCACGACCCGTTCGTTTTCACCGCTTGACTAACATCGAATGGAAGGTATCGCGTAAGGAGGTTGGTTGGGTGGTTGAATTCTTTTCAAGATTGGGATGGTCTCTTTCGGTACTCAATCAATCAATCAATCAATCAATTTTAATTTGCTAATTTCTGTCTGAAATCGGTGAAGTCAGCATTAGCAATTGAGTGTTTGTGTACAAGTTCAAATTTTTTGCTATTGTTCAGCTTATTCCCTTTCCAGGTGTTGCATTTTCGTGAAAACTTGAGCTCCTCCCCAATATTGCATGATTGTAGTGTTTGGAATAAAATCAGCATCTTGTCTGTTTTGTTCACAACATAACACATTCAGGAAGCCCTTTCAGCGTTAATGCCGAGATAATTGCATCTACGAGTTCTAGTTGTGAACACAAACACTGACAAAGCAGTGCAACAGGTACCCATTCCGCTTTCTCAATACAAAACGATTCGCAAAAATCCATTGCAAACTGCACGCAACCAAAAAACATTCCGGATGTTTCTTTCGAAACCACGGTATGCGCATTCAAGTTGGCAGAATATCGGAACGAATAAAAAAAGCACGACCCATTCGTTATCACCGCTTGACTGACATCGAATGGACGGCTTCGCGTGAGGATGTTGGTTCGGTGGTTGAATTTCAAGATTGGGATGATCTGTTTCGGCACTCGTACGAAAAAGGAACAAACAATGAAAATAGACGGCAATGCGGACTTTTCTTGTGTGTTTTCCGTCGTTTTCGCTGCTTTCTTTTCTTCCTTCTCTGCGTCTCTATCACCCTGTTAGTCACTCCCGTTCTCTCGCTCTCTGTCCCTCTCGTTCTCCTAATGGTCTGTATATTCTCATCGCCTTCTGTTTTCCTTTTTCATTTCCTCCAATATTGTAGCATATTTATTGTGCTGTTCATGCCGACTAAATTCCGAGTCCAAACGAATCATGTACAGCAGTTGCACATCCATTCCACCTGGCCTCCCTCCAAGTCATGCTCTCTGGGTGTTGCACACATGCACAGGAGAGTGACCCGCATAAAACAAGGAAAACCCTCATGGAGTTATATGTGCTTTCTATTTGTGTTTTACGCAAAGCACCCTGTATTGTTGTGCACGCAATATTCCTGTCCTTGAGGCGTATGAAAACCCAATTTTCCGCGTTTTTTTTTCTTTTTTGATAGAAATGTTCGTTTCTGACATTTATCAAAAAATCGATACAATCTTGTCATGATGCGATTCGTTTTCCTTTCCGAGAGTGTGAAGTCTTCTGGGATGAAGTGGCACGCCAATTGTCGGGCCTTCCTTGCCTCTATGGCTGTTCGTAGGGAGGGAACGGGCCAAACAGGGGGCCCATGCATTTTGGGTGGTTATTCTGACATAAGAATTGGTAGGGACGTCAATAAGTTGGCATATCCCCCATGACTGTCTTTTTCATACAGTACGGGCGATCTTATCGATGAACATAGCCGGGCACATCAGGCTTGATTCGTTTTGATTTTGCATGCTTTTTCGCTTTTTTCGCAATCCGGGTCAATGGCATGTCGCAGTGCAATTTACAAGGAGTCGAAAACGTACATGGTGCAGCAAAAGTTGGAAGCACATTTGCGATTGTGGTTCCTCGATCCCTGGCATTCGATGAAAAAATCGCTGTGATGCTGAAAATTAAACGTGAAAGGACCGAACAAGAGCCTTCAAAAGCAATTCAACGTGACAGTAGAAGAAATTAACGCCCGCTGCGAAAATCGCGTCAAATCGCTTCAAATTCAAAAACGCTCCAAAACTTTGCCCAGAAATCTAAACCTGTCGAGCCGGCCTGAACCCGCTAACCTGGTTTTTATTCCGACCCGAACCTCAATTTCAGGACAATGGCCGCAGCACCAACCTCACGCATTGCGACCTAGAAATCAGTGACGATGAACAAAGCCAAGAAAGTTCCACAAACAAATTCAAAATCAAACACTTTGTTGGCAAAAACAACTGCTCTGATGGCAAATCATCCGAGTCCTTGACCACCTTTGGGACTGATTAATTCATCCTTGTAGTTCGCAAATTTGCGGTGCATCAATTGTGGGGCCGCAAAAGGGCAGCTTCCCGCAAGAACGAACGGGAATTAAAAAACAAAGCAAAGTTCAGTTCTTTGGGGAATAAAAAAGGTAGGACAACTCGGTTTTTTTTCCTGGCTCAGTGTTTGATCCTGGACCCTTTTCAGGCAGTGAAACAAGAGGCGCTCTAAAAATAGACTCATAACCGGTTCATTTGTCGAGACCTTGCAAAGGTGATGGGATAAATGCCTTCGTTGAAATTGGCACGCGACATGAAGAACATCGTCCATAATTTAAACTCCTCTTGTGTCTTGCAGCTTTCCCAAACTGATCGAATTTAGCTGATGATATCAAGAAGGTCACTTTGGTAATTCATCCATAGTCCACATGTGTTTAGGCATTCCAAAGTCTAACCTTCTGTCTTGATGGTGGGTGAGACACATTCGGGTGTAAATGGGACCTTTTCTTCTTGCATTGGGAAGAATAAATTCTCTTGAACTTGGAGATGTTCACGTGAACCCAAACGGACAGGTTTTGGCAAGGAAGAGCCCTGAAACTCCAAAGAGGTGCGCTGCAGAGCAGATAAAATAAAATTGCTGCCGCAGCACCAGCTGGTTTGACAGGTTTTCCTTTTTCGACAAACCTTTCGCACTCGAACTCTCGACCTACGGAACACCCGGCACGCTCATTGAAAAGCAATTTTTTATTGATGATTATTTTTTCAATATTTTTAAAACAGACAATCTCATCGATGATAAGGCGCCAGATTCGCATTTCGAGTAATCGCTGTGGCGAAAACCTATCGCTTATGTTAAGAGATAAGATCGCTTATACTGTATATTACAATGTACGGTCTTGGTGATGTAGTACGGTCTTGCCTCTTGGTCTCACTCATGTCCACCTCAGTGTGTCCGCAATAAAACCATCAGCGACACATGTCGTGGGACCCATAACACCGACATTCGCCCTAGAAATATGAATTGCACAGGAATGTTTGCAGTCTGAAATGACCACACCCGCAAACACAGACGGCCTCGCGTCTGAGCAAAGTCGCACATTTAAACAGGAGATGAGTAACACATACATACATGCATCTGAAACGTCGACTGTAGGTCTTTCTTCCGTCACAACTTTCTTCACACTAACATTTACGGTTTAGACGAGACGATTTACCCCGTTGAGCGGAACAACAAACATCAAATAAGCGGAACAGTAAATTAGCGGAACACAAAATATAGGCTGGAAGTCCGGCAAATTTGCAAATCGGTCGATGTTCCTAATGTGTGAACAGAAATGTGTTCTTGTTTCGCTCTAGAAAGATAGAATAAGGAATTATTATGGCACCTCTTGAACGGGAAACGCGGACGCCCTTGGCTATTAGGTTGGCTAAACCAATAGGAACATCCAAATGGCCATTCGGTGGATGATTGTGTCCCAATGCTATTTGTCAGATCCGCATATGGAGCGATTTCAGTGGCACTGATGGCTACTTTCAGATGTAGCCATCAGCGGCGCGTGTTGTTAATGGCTACTTATTTAAATGTTAAGTAGCCATCAGCGCCATTGGTATCGTCTTTCATGACGATGATCATCATCATCTAGTATAAAAATGAGAGATGCCATATATTCGTACAGTAAAATTCAAGAAACATTGCGATAAACTGGGACTAACAGCAATGCCAACGAATGGATAAACACTAAGGCAACCAACCACAAAGTCACTACAGAATATGAAATTGGCAAATGATTGTAAACGTGGCCACGGTGTTCACGTTTGTGAGGAGGTCTGAAAATATATGGCACAAATGGGTGCTTAAGGGAGTTCCATTCCCTTGCGATTCTGGGAAGAAACTATTAAAGGCATTTCCTCTTGTAACCTCACAACCGTCCAGTCCTCACAACTGATAAAACATTACATTTTTTCAATTTCAGCTATCTTTCTTTTTATTGGGATCCACATCATGGGTCGAAGGTGCGTAGTGGCTTCCAGCCTGCTTCATTCGAAGCTGATTCGTACGACGTTGAGAATTCCTGTATCAGTTTTTGACGTGGCGCCAGTTGGAAAATTTCTAAATGTCTTCAGCAACGATATAAACACTGTTGATATGCTGATACCAATGAAATTGAGAACAATCCTCGTCATAGGATTTCGTGTAAAACAAATTTAATAATTTAACTCTGAGATATGACATACCTAACTCCATCTTCTGACGCTGCAGGGTTTTCAGAATTCGCTGATACATATGCTCAGTTGTTCCAGTTGTTGCTCAGTTGTTCTGTAATATCGATGCCACATGGATGAAATAACCTTAAGTTATTCGCCGTGCACAAATTAAAACAGCTAAGTCTAAAACACTTTAATTTCTATTCCTGTGATTTCCCATTCAAAAATAATTCTTGCTCAACATTGAAAAAATTTAATTACGTTTTCACTCAGCTCCTTTTAAATTGGCCACGCCGAATCACTTAGGCTACGTGTATTTCATCCCTGTGGCATCGATATATTATAATATTAATAAAACAAAAAGTATGTAGTCAACACCCAAAAGGTTTTGTAGGCTAAGCTAATATCTTTCTATAGCAAGATGAAATCTGTTTTCTCGCTCAATTAGCACATTTCACAAATAAGAAGGATGTCCGATTGGACTGTGTCAACAAGGTTAACGTGGATTGTTGTGTTCATTAAACAGAGTCGCATACATGCGCTATCGAAATCGATAATCGTTTACCTTGGTTTTTTTTTAACGCAGTATTTTTGCTGCACTAAATTGTGGGAATCCGATGTACCTTAAAAGATTCAGAATTGAAATGGATTGTGCATCTTGTGTGTCAATATTTGAGCATTAGAAATTCGAGTTACGGTTTAGTTTATTGAACTGGTACTGCTCCATTGCACAATTTGCAGTCAGTTCCAGAATTGGGATAAACATGTTGCATGATGTTTTCAACTCATCATGAAGAAACGTAATTTTTTTAACAGATCATTGCGGCAAATGACCGCGCAGTGGGGCTTTGCGACCGTCATTCCGTTGAACGTAAGAACAGACAGTGAGCTTTGATTTCTATGCAGCGCAATACAGAATCAATTCTTGAATCAAAAACTGCAAAACAAACATTGTGCATAGCTCGCTGATCAAGCGATGATGACGACTTTATGCCGATGATTTTCCTAAATTAATAATTAACGGGAAAAAATATTTCAATTACATTGCACAGATAGGGGTCTGTATTCCAGGAACCTGAATTGACACCAAACAGAAAACTCCATGTGGCCCTGGACATCGTTTCATGTCTTTTGAAAGGGATGCAACTCCAGTCTGAGGGAGTTCCCTCAGTAATCGGGATTTGAAGCGTGGTTCCGGGTTCCGAGGGGTAGAGCCTTTCTTAGATTCTCCAGTTTCAAAATCGGTGTGCCTGTTCCACCATTGCTCCCAAATATTTTGTCGCTGTGTAACCTTCAACATTGCCCTGCGTTTGGGAAAATCACATCATCAGTCTCATTCGACACCATTATTTGACACATATTTAGGCCTGGGGGGCTGAAGACCAATCTCTTCAGGAAATTTCGTTAGATATCTAAAAAAAACTGTAAGGTGCATGCCACATTGGTAGGCCTGCATCAAATGCAGTGTATTTGCATGGAAAATGCATAGCAGAGCGCAAACTTGTTTAATTTTTCAGTAAATGATAACTATTGCGTGGCTCAGTCGCTTGAGGATTGGACTCGTAATCAAAGGAGATGCCTACGCATCCTGCCGCAAAGTAGATCTTTTCGTTTTTGCAACGGAAAAGCCAATGAAAATCAACGGTGCCGCACACTGATGACATCAAAATCGAAGATGTGCTGGGAGCGTTACTTCGGCGGGCATATCACTGTAACGGTACTATGCCAGGGAACGTTCGCGCGTCTTTATGGGGGAGAATAAAAATGGGCAACGATACCGAAAGAGGGATGCAGTGAACGCGCGAAAACCGATAGAGATGCGAAGATCTAGCAGAGAAATTTGCCAATTATCAATCGAAACTGCACACTTAATGCCGTGCTTTAAAAGTTCAGTTTGGTTTGTCTTCCCTTCAGACGCATGTCTTTTCAAAAATTTACGAGTAATGCCTACTTTTTGCCGCCTTCCTTGTCGGACCGACTTTTTGTTTGGACCCAAGCTGCTTTGACTGTAGCTGCTTTGACTGTAGCTGCTTTGACTGTAGCAGCTTTAAAGCCTTTGGCAGTAACATTCTGAAGCCCGAATTAATTATTTAGAGCACAGCGAACCCATATGTTTTCGAATTTAACACATAACTGCACTATGACTTATGAAAACATCAAATTGACTTACTCATGGAATGTGATAGTTTTCATGAAGATAACTATGCAGGACGAATTTTGTAACGAAAGCTAAATCTCAGAAATAGCGGCGTGTTCAACATCTTCAGTGAAAAAACATCAAGGCCTTGTGAAGCTTTACAATTGAAAAATAAAAATCATGAATTCGTAATTATTCGTAATGTTGCATATTCGCTTTGAATTTTCTAGACTCTCTCCGTTCTTGTCGTTTCCGCTTGGGTGGCACCTGCATTTCTGAGCTGCGTCGTTCCAGTGGCACTCGCCTTCATTCTGTTGCAGGTATGGTTTCGAATTACTTTTACAGACTTGGACTAGGGCAGACTTGGACAGGCAAATTGACCTGAACAACGACATGCATGGGGTCGAGAATACCATATCTGCAAAACGATAGAACATAACAATCAGCAGCTATTATACGTGTGGTCGCGCGATTTTCGGGGTGTTTTCCTGAGCTTATAGGCGGATATCAGGTAATAGTGGGCAATAAAAAATCGGCATGCATCAATAGGTGGCAATAAAAAGTTAGGTTTGACTATAGACGGAGGCAATGTCAGGAGGGTAGTAGTTAGGCCAAGTTTGATTAGCCTTTAATAAGAAAAAAGAAAGGCAACCCATAAGTCAAGTCCCGCAAGTTGGTTATACTAAACGTACTCGTATATTCTAGCTGTAAAGTGTTACTTGCGGAGGCTACTCCTTATTTTGCGGTATTCTTTGAATCGAGGAGAGAAAAGCTAGTCTGGAGAAAGTTGTATTTTTCGTACTGGATGGAAAGAGTTTCTGCTACTAGCATTTCAGGGGTAACTTTTCAAGTCTTAGTGAAATGCATTACTCATGTTTACCAATTTAAAACTCATTTACAACACATTTGTTTGACAAATTCGAAAATTTCGTGTGTAGCACGATCCTGTCAGGATCACATACCAAGAAGGACGCTTTCTATCATTTGTTTTGGCATTCCAAAATTAATCATGGTTATCGGTTGTTCAATCTGCAATGTGTCCCCACATGCAGGAGTCACAGTAAAGGTTTGTCCCCATTGCTTTACACTCGTACATTGTGATTTACCTGCATAAGTTAACATCAGATTTAATCTGCATAATTGCGTTAAAAACATTATTTTGCGAATTGCGTCGTCACAGGAAATTGTCATGATACAATCGTACTGGTTCTGCAAGATAGTAACAAAACGTTAAAGGTTGCTAAATTTTGGACAGCTGCAAAGAAAAATTCCACGCTTCTTGTGTCAGGATTTTGACCGCAGAAATTTCATTTTCGTGCTGCAGTTCGTGCGGAATCCAGCTCATAAGGACTGCTCGGCCAATACCGGATCTGACTGCCGTGTCTCCGCGATCGACGAAAACATACAGACTTGAGGTCATGCCATAGTGACATTGAAACAAGTGACATCATAGTGACATTCTTCCTGCGCTGATGATGAAGCAGGATAAGTTGCAAATGCAGTCACAGTGCAAGTATTATGACCCAGGAGGTCTTCGTCTGGGCCGATGCCCTATCCTCAGATATCCATCCATCCTTCTCTCAGTCGGGACCGGTAGGTCCAAAATGTTGTCAGGTATCGTCATTATCTAAGACTTCATTTTCATCGTCAAATCACGACGCCTTAAACCTTTGCAATGAAACTTTCTTCTCCTGTTCCTTTTTTCCACCAATCGCCGAGCCCAGTCCTTCATATGCACCCGTTCTTGGGTCTATATCTCGCCGAGTAGATTAGTTGCAAAGGGAGAACAAAATCAGGCTTGCGAAGTCAGCATAAACATCATTTCTGCTAACATAAATTGTCAGCTGCCTTCGCACCGCAGGACACTTCGGATTCACCATCTCAGCCTGCTGGTCCTCCCTGTCCTGATTATAGTAAACCATCCACTTCACTTACTTCTGATGCAACAATGAGTCGTCGATCAAACCCAACTGCAACTTTACCGCCTTTTTCAGAACTAGATGAAACATCAACCTCGGCGGCTCCATCAATGTTGACACTCAACCATCTCCAATGCCTTCACAATGTGTCACTGAACCTCGTTCAACGGCCATTCCTCTGAACCCCACTACATCTTTCGCCTTTTCAGCGTCTTCTTGTCCGCCTGTACATCGTTTTCGGGATGGGAACATATTTACCGAGACGATATGCGAGGGAGACGACAGCCTTCCCAGGGCCTAAACCTATGGCCTCTTCATCATAGGCGATAACATCTAACGGGATTTGCCCGTGACAAGTTTTTGATCATTGGCGACATGATTAGAGGATTGGGGAAGTGTCTCTGCGCTCCGGGGATTAGTGTCTTGTCACTACCATATATTCGTCTTCACCAGGCGACCAGTTGGTGATGTCATCCGGTTCGCTTCAGAAGAATATCGAAGCCGTAGTACTTCAAGTGGGTACGAACGTCACTGCGAAAGTGCTTTCTGCTGTTGTGGGACTTTTTCGGTCTGCTTATTTTCAAAACCTACCGAAGTCGCAGGTTGCACTGACGTCATTTTTTGAGCAGACGCTCTTTAAGCACATTAGATCAAAGATATACGCGAATGCGACTTTCGGGAGCTGCATCGGTGTTCTAGTCGTCAATGCACTGGACTACTAATCCGATTGAATGGGGATCGATTCCAGCAGTTGGCTGAATATTTTTTTAGATTGCTGTGGCCAGAGACTCCTTATATTTTCGCGGCTGGGGTACACGAGGCGGCAGGCGGAAACCAAGAGCAAGTCAAGGTTGGGTTGGAAAGGATAGGTTAGTGTGAAATTGTTAAATATTATCGTTAGTGTGTAAATGAGGTTTTTGATTCTATGGCGCCGCCAGAGTTTTTTGAAGTTTACCAAAAAGGCGCGTTTTTTGCCAATTGTCATCAATGTCTCCAATCTGAGCGCATGGCCTTGAAGCGTTAAACGCCTGTTTACATGAATGTACCTAAATCTATGTACCTTTATTAACTTTATGTCTACTTTTATTAAAATTTGATTTGTAATTTGCATGTTGATATGGAATTCTCTTGAATTGAATTTTCACACATTTATATGTGCATTTCCTCTGAATTTCAGCATTTCCATACGAAGACTCTGCTTACTCTACGAAATATGCATTCGTCCTCGAAAGGGCCTCTCTTGTCACATGCGAAGGAATTGTTCAAAGGTTATTATACAGATCAACCCTCTCATCGAATGCAAGCTGGAATGCAAGGTCCTTTCTGTTGAATAGAGTGAAGAGTCTTAGTTTGCATGGACTCTAATTTCTCATCAATATGGTAAAAACCAGGCGTGCTTACAAAGACATGGTCGCATAAATTTCTTGTGGAATCTTCCGTTTAAATGTGCCGTATGCGCCACAAGTCTCCCGTCAAATGGACGAATGGGGTTTGCGTGTTTTCTCGCACTGTGACTATGAAAATGACGCTAAGTGCGGCAAGGTGGCTATCCTCCCGTTTGTGCTGATCAGCCAGAGTGAAGACAGGGTGTTCGGGGTTGGCGTTCGTTCTGAGAATGGTGGTTGTGGTAGCAACATGGCGTCGGCATGAGGTACACCAACGATCAGTGGTTAATTCTCGTTTATTTACTTATTCGAAACCACCATATCGCTCGGAGAAGGTGGCCGACAGAAACGGCTATTCGAGATTCCGACTCTAATTAACCAGTCACGATGCTTGATGCGATGCACAAACAGGATGGCAGAATGCACAAAACATGATGGTCCATATGACGGGAAACTTATGGCACTTAGAGTATCTACAGGGTGATCCAAAAAAAAGGAAACTGAAATATTTTTCTTGGATTTATTTATTCTGCAAAGTATTTTAGGGTTCCAATAAGTCTGAAGTGGTCTAACGGCACCCTCTGCATCCTCTCATGTCACAGCATGTTCGTGCTGTTTTAAAGAGGATTTGTAATTTGCATGTTGATATGGAATTCTTGAATTGAATTTTCACACATCTCTATATGTGCATTTCCTCTGAATTTCAGCATTTCCATAGAGACTCTGCTTACTCTACGAAATATGCATTCGTCCTCGAAAGGGCCTCTCTTTCACATGCGAAGGAATTGTTCAAGGTTATTATACAGATCAACCCTCTCATCGAATGCAAGCTGGAATGCAAGGTCCTTTCTGTTGAATAGAGTGAAGAGTCTTAGTTTGCATGGACTCTAATTTCTCATCAATATGGTAAAAACCAGGCGTGCTTACAAAGACATGGTCGCATAAATTTCTTGTGGAATCTTCCGTTTAAATGTGCCGTATGCGCCATAAGTCTTCCGTCAAATGGACGAATAGGGTTTGCGTGTTTTCTCGCACTGTGACTGTGAAATTGAAGCCAAGTGCGGCAAGTAGGCTATCCTCCTCTTTTGGATGAGAACGGTCTTTGGATAAGGCAAATGGTGCACAAAGTGAAAGAAAAGGGAGGGTTGTGTCTGACAGTTAGGCAATTTTGGCAAGCGTTCTGAGAATGGTGGTTTTGGAAGCAACATGGCGTCAGCATGAGGCACACCAACGACCAGTGGTTAATTCTCGTTTATTTATTATTCGAAACCACCATATCGCTCGGAGGAGGTGGCCGACACGGCTATTCGATATTCCGACTCTAATTAACCAGTCACGATGCTTGATGCTTGATGCGATGCACAAACGGGATGGCAGAATGCACAAAACATGATGGTCCCATATGACGGGAAACTTACGGCGCCTACAGTATCTATCTATCTATTTTGCTAAAATTAAAACAAGCTTGGTGACTAATTCCATTTCAAACATGGCAATTATACATATCATTCATGTGTGGCTAACTCGTCCTCATTCATGAAAGCTAACTCGTCGAAAAAATGCGACTGCAAGAGGTTAAGCCTTCGAAGTTTTGCAAACATTTTCTGATTACTTTATTTGCTTACATGTCTAGTTCTAAGGGGTTAAAGGTATTAGGGCCACGATTACCAAAAAAAGATGAGACGGACGATATAATGTGTCTTCTGCAGAATGACGTCAAAATGTTGCCGTCCATGGGTCAGATTTTTGCATTCGTATCCGGCGACCGATCCAGTGCCGACAGAACCGAATATCATGTGAACCGAAGATCGCGGCCCATCGCCCGCACCAACTGAAATTTCTCTAGAAGAACGAGATGAATTTCGATGAAGTTTTTTTGGTGTTAGAAAACTGAAAAACAAACGATCCCACCGGCATACATTGATCGCTTAGCTTTTCGCTGGTCGTTTTTCCATTGACATTACACCATCATTCCATTGATAATTTAAACCCGTTTTATCCTGGAGATAACGGTGTACAGTGCCATGCATCTTGTGTTCGCATATCGGCGATCAGAATAGCACCGTGCGATGTTCCGATGTTAGCTCGAAGATAAAGTTTTTTTTTTTCAAAACGAATAACCTTCGAGTGGAATGATTTTGGTGTTACTGGAACGCTGAAAGCTTCCTCTAAAATTTTGTCGCAGAAGGACGTTAAACGTAAAATATCGTGAACAAATAGCAAATGCGTCAAAGAATCCCGATTTTGCACGGAAACTTGAAACACTTTCATTTCTGAAACGATTTTGGACACCTAGTTTTCATTCCCAAATAGTTTTGGCAACGAAATTCACAAATTTACGAATATACCCACTTTTTACATTTTTCTACTGCCCAGCAGATACAATGGTTTGCGTTACTGGAATTTGATTTTCAGGCTTCAGAAAATTCTCACATTCGCAGATCCTCAAAACTCATATCTTTAGATGTATTTTGACGTTGTAGAATCGGCTTTACCTGATCAGGCGGCAGAGAATGTCTTTATCCCATCATAACCCAGCGGAGTTCGTCATGTCGATGCTTTTATTATTTTTACACCTTCACACATAGTGTTCATTCGCTATCATGTGGAACATCATCTGAAGTTATCCTTGTTTCCCAACGAACCCAACAAGCAAATATTTTCCTGGTAACTTTTATTCTCTTCGACTGGCCTTCTCGTTTTTTGAAGTAGATTGTCTTCATATTTTTTCGCAAATCGAGGAATGCGCGATTTCCATAGCGTTTCATTTTTAACACTTTGATTTTTTATTTCTACAGGATTGCCGGTGATTCGAGCTTTTGAAAAGACACAAGTATTTCTGGATTTGGCAAAGAGCAAAATTGACAGGAGCAATCAACCTCTCTACAATGAACTTCTACTTGCAAGGTATATACGTTGGCATCCAGAGACAAACAATTATTGAAGTTGCTAAAAATCTCCTGTGAGGCGCTAAATGTGTGTGCTAACTGCCTGCATAAGGTTTCACAATCGCCAGGTTCGCCAGGGCAGCTTAAAACCCCTAATGGATTGTTATCTGCAGATGTCAGCTGTGCAATACCATAAGTACGGGGAGATTTTGGAACATTGTATATTTTTTTCTTATTCGGGAGCCATAAAGCTGCATCTTTCCCCTACTACCTTCAATTTTTGCAAACATCGAGTCCAGACAGGGTAAATGCAAGTTAATGGGTGACATCAACTTTTAATTCATTTTTTTATTTTTGAAAAATAAGCGGTGAATCGTATGCGTTTTATGACAACTCTCAACACCCTGGCAGAGCGTAGAAGACGTTCTACGCTCTGACTCTGGTATGCCCCCCAACCCATCTGATCTCGTTGATCCGCACCATTAAACACAAGAATCGTCGAATCGTCACCATTATTAGTTCCTGTGAAAAAATCCGCAAGAGCACTCGTATCCACCAGAAAATACCAGTTGAAAGCAATTTTACTGCAGGCAAGAATTGCGGTGGTGGCTTTGGAGAGAATATTGTCAAAGTTGTCATGAATGAATGAAATAAAACAATATCCAGAAGGCAAAGAAACTGCCTCGCTGCCATGTTACCGACGTATGGTGCCTCACAAACTACCCCACACAATACAAGTTCTTGTTGCATTTGCGAATTCATTTTGAACAATCCCACGAACAGCATCATCATCATCATCATCATCATCGTGGAGTCATATGGACTGATAGCCATTCGGCTGGTGGTCCGACCATTTACCTTGTTGCACACACCTTGGGCTCGCAAGGAGAACTATGCCCCATCAACTCTGCATTCAACTGAAACGACTCGGACCAGTTTTACGGCGTATACACGCCAACCCACAGGATTTCCCGGAGAGAATCATGCTCTGCAGAGCAGCAGACGTGTGATTTGTGAGATGTCGCTTCTCTGTTGTGTAACCTGCCAAGCCACTATCTTGGACTTGGAGCTAGGTGTTCTTTAACGTGCACAGTGTGATGCTGCACACGGGACCACCTGCTTACCGTCTCATCCGAAGGAGACGAGGGACTTGGCCACTAAGCCTCCTTCCAGCAGCACAAACTGGGGTACAAGGGTGGTCTCCCATCCAAGCATCATCCAGGCCCAACGTTGCTTAACTTCGGTGTTCTGATGGGAACCGGTACAAGCCACGAGGTATGCGCTGCTGGCTAAAGCATGGGCTGCAGGAACCTGTAACTGGCACGATCGCAGGGATGGCTCTGTGACCGACAGAAAAATCAGCCGCAACTGCCGACATAGACTACTTCAGAATCCACATGAACACTCCATTTCACCTTCTACGCGGATCATCGACGTCACTTTAAAAATCGCCATTGATGCGTCGTTACTCTCGTCAATATTGCTCTCTGCATCAATCACTGCAGGTACCTACTGTATGCTGTTGCCTTGTCCAGAGCTTTGCATGGAAATTTCGTCGCCACATAGAAACCGAGTCATCTATGACTGATTCTAAAATCATCAATAATTTGAAAATAGCTGTACCGGTGCAGTGCAAGAGGTTTGTAATTTTGCTTGCATGTGTGCGACAAAATCAAAAGAAACATGGCCGTGGGTTGGGGCAGGCATATCAAATGCTTTGACACCTGAAAACACCATCAGAACACGTGCAACTGAATTCAGCGACAAAAAATAGAAACCCAAATTTCAATCGCTGTTTTCTCAGAATTCTACTAATTCAGGAAGCCTCATTTTGATATAACTAGCGGCATCGCCGGCACTTTTAAAACCGAATGTCATCAGTAAAAAAGTGGGGTTATTATATTTCAATCAGTTGTTCGGCGCATCTGATGCAACGCAATTTCAAAATCAGTAACTTCATCTTCCTTACCTAAATTTTCCTTTTCATCAATCTGACCATTTCCAACCAACTCTCAGTTATCGAAAGTAACTCGGAAGGTGACAAATCGTGAATGATTGACCAGTTCAAAGTTTTGTTCTCTTGCAATCCCATCACTTTCGTGCAATTCGTGTCTCTCCGTTGACCATTGCGTTGAAATTGAGAGAATGGGTTCATTCAGTCCCAAATTTTCTTTGTAATTTTGTAATGTAAACATGATTTCGCAAGTCATGTTGCAAGCACGCGGTTTTTGCGACAACAACTGCATGGGTTTCCTTTCAAAACTTGCAAATCGGATATTAAAATGTGCTTGAATCATAAAAAGTAAACTGTTTACTTTTGTCGCAAGGCGGACCATATTCTGTAAAAGCCTAGTCGGGAATAATATCCTCCAATAAAAGTGAATTGACTTCGGTGCTTTTCTGTAAAGTGGGGTAGCCGCCTTGCCAGCTCGGTGTTTCGTTGCTGGTCGTTTTGGTTAACTATTTTGTTGAGGCCTACCGCTTTTTGTCATCATGTTTTGATCGGCGCGAGTGTATGGGCCTGCGGTCAACGATATAAAGCGATAGCTTGCTCCTTCCCAATCCCGTCGCCCTACTGGGCCATTAAAAAGTCTCTTACTATATGCCTTTCAGGAAACGTGGATCCGTCTTTACATAATTCTTTATGTCATTCTTTGAGGATTTCCGTTCCCAGCGGCATTAGAATATTGGAATCCATCCTTAGTTGTCCCTCATTTGCCATTGGGATAGACCCCGAGCCCACAAACCTCGGGGCCTTGCCATATTCTCCACTTTGTTCAGTGTCCTTGTATTATTTGGGCGATAGAAACCAGCCTTGTGACATTGAAACGGCCAAGGCACGGAAATGTCAATCGGTTTTTTCGCACGTGTAATTGATGACACTCAATGAGATGAAATCGCATCAAATTTACAAGATCCCATAAGCTTCCATATGGTCTCGTGGGGTCACAGATAGGCTGTGTCATTTTTGACAAGGTCACACACGGCCCCATAAGGTCGTAAGGTCCCACAGGGTCCAATGTTACACACAAATCCTCTTGGGTGCAGCGACCAAATGAGATGAGGACCGATTGCGGATCATTCCGCAACCGTGTCACTCGATAAGATCGGAAGCCGCTCTAATCAGGGACCTTCCGACCAGCATGCCTTTCTGTAAAGTTGAAATCAATCGATCGCCTTGACGTCGCGGAATTGTCCGCTTCTCGGCTGACACAAATTTGCAGATAAGCATTTAACGGAGTTTGTTGTCAAAATTGCAAATTTGGCGTATTGCAATCGCGGAAACGTGCGTCGAGCTGGCATTTACCAAAACCTACACTGAAACAAGAAAAACTGCCAAACGGAATCGCCGCAGGATATCATTTCCGCCAGGGCAGTACCTACCGAATTCTCAGACATTCAAAATACCCGGGCCATAGGTGATTTTTGTCAGACTTTTGAAGCACGGGGCAATGTTATTTTCCATCTAGTAAGCGCTGTTAAATGCATTCCTTCATGTAATGTGTTTTGCGGCGCATGCGAAATAGGGAATTACATTGCCCCGTGCGTCAAAGGCCCGCAAAAATCTCCTGTGGCCCGGGTATTCAGAATGGCTCCGTATTTCTTCGTCGGCCCAAGAAATATTCGTACTCTTGCGATTGAAAACTCTTTCTCAGGATATAACAAAATATCAACGCGCTTTTCCAAACGTGGTTATACTTTCTGGTTAAAATGGAACTGTCTGCAACAAAATCACAGATGCGTGCGAAATACTTCTGATACGACAAATGACACAATGTGAAGTGCTTGCAGGCTTATGAAATTTCTTGACCACTGCGTTCGCGTGTGCCAAATAAAACAACAAGTGCTCTATGAAAGTAGGCCGGATCAGCTTTTGATGAACTTTTGTGCAGTAAGTGTCCATTCTTGGGTTTTCAAACTTATGTCTAAGTAAAATATCGTAAATTTCTGATCTGATTGCAAAGCTATCAGAAACTTTATGTGTATTTCAGATGGACTTCGATCAGAACAGATTGCCTTGCCCATGTGTTACACGCTTGTCTCTTTCTATTCGTCATCATGGCCAGAAATAAATTAAGCCCCGGGATAGTCGGTCTGGCCCTCATTCAAGGGACCGAGGTTATTTAATTGCTCAATACATTTTTAATGTGATATGACATTGTCAAAGAACATGATTAAAATTCAGTAGCGTTTACTCAGAATGTCATGGAGAAGAATGTAAAAATATTAAAAGTTCGAGATAAGAACGAATTGAAGTACCTGCTGGATTTGCAAATTGGAGATTGATAACGGCTTTCGTTTCAAGCTCCAGTTTGCAAATCCAACAGGTGCTTTATTTCATTCTTCCCTCGAACAATTATTAGGGATTGGAATTGTCTTCCTTCAACAGCCCCTCTAGTTTCGCGTGCCATTAGAGTTCTGGGGGCGCCGCATCAATTGTAGCATTTGAATGTTGTTTGCTGTTTGTTTTTCATCCTTTTTTTCTTGTGACTTGAACCTATTAATCGTGTGACCTAGTAGCGAACTATACCTGTGCCTGCCAATAGGCCCCTACCTTGATATTGTGGCAGCTTTTTAGAAAAAAAATTAAAAAAATATAGTTCGGATTTTGCGTTTTACATGGTGCCGCGGAGACATGTAAAAAAGCTCTTCAATAACTTGTTACTGAATAAAAAGAAAAAAAAAGTCAGAAGATGCAAATGACAATGGTTTGCCGATAATTTCGTTTGCTGCTACTTGATGAAAATGCAGCTCAAGGTGAAATTCCAAAATGCACGCTTTCGGCTCCGCAGAGCCCACAATGGCGGAAAACGGTATTATAGCTTCACTCCGCTGCCATGGCCATTTGCAGATATTTCCCCGCTTTGTAAACAGTGCGACAATTGTTTGGAATTTGAGTGACAAATACAGTTTCTCAAGGGGTGCAGTTTGTATCATTCGATCAGGGGATATAGAGCTGAATTTTGTCGCTAACTGCCAACTGGACATTTTGATCCACCTTATTTACATGGGAGTCAAACGATAGGGCCGATTGGGCACTTGTGCATTTGCAGCATTACCATCGCCAAAGTTATTATCTTGAAGAATTTGTCCAAATTTTTCACCAACCATTTTGAAATCATTTCACTGAATTCCAGTCTCGGTTTCGAATTATTTACGGCAAGGGCACTTGACGTGAAATGGCTGGCACAACGGTGCAAGTCAAGTTTGCTTATTTCTTTATCGCGTGTTTCCTCAATAATATCAGAGTTGCTTAAATTTGAAGAACTTTTTCAGGTTCCAAGTTCGCGAAGTGTAAATCTTCTACATCGCCATTGAATAACGTGATTGCTAAGGTATTTGTTTTTACACTGTATACGCACAAAAGCGTTGTTTAGGGATAACAGCATAAGCAAAAAGGAACATACATTTCACTTCAAGAATTGTTTGGTAAAAAAGAGTTTTTCGTCAAATTTCCCTTTTAACCTCTATTCAGCATAATTAACTTTCCATATATTGAATTTCCAGATATCAGGGACAATCAAAGTACTTTTCCAGTATGTAGCAGATCTTCTGGGTTCGCTGGTATCAGTTGACAGGATTATTCAGTTTTCGGATCTCAGTTGGGTTAGCAGCAGCGTTCTTTGACTCGCTTTTCTCATTCGGGTTTATTGAAATAAAATTGAAATAAATTGGAATAAAATGAATAAATACGGAAGTCATAAAAAGTCTTCGGACATAGGCGATATTTTAAAGTACTGATTGACACAGGGGCCATCTAATTTCATCAGGCCTTGGTGCAACTTCAAGCCTCAAACGAGTGTCATGATGTTTTGCGGCACATGCTGCCATTATGATTCTAAATGGCGCCTGAGTTAATAATGAATGTGGTCGAAGACATTTGATTAGGTGTGTATAATTGGAATAAAAAATAAAAAACGACTTACACAAAATTTTTCACAGTAAGAAATGGATGAAATATCAATTCAGGATTAGCGGTTAATCGTAATTTAAGTTAAGCATTAAAAGTGATCGATATTATATCAAACGCCGCTTTAGAGTAAATTGGTGGAAGAAATTATCGGCTACTCTGAGGATTCTTTAAACCTGTGTGCATAAGCATAATAGATTTTCCCAGCAAGTTCAACTGTGGCTTTTGAGGAACCAACTGAAATCAGACAACAGAACTCCAGTCAAAACCACTCCTTGAACACACGCCGGACTCCTTATAATCATGAAAAGCACCGTTTTATACTGCGAGGTTCACGTATAGTGGATTTGTGGATATAACCCTCAGATTGGTGGAATGCGGTGGCAGTTAACGCCATTTCTTTGGTTCTGAAATTATATCACCTTCAAACCCGGAATTTTTCCATTCTCTTGTGGGACCGGACTCTTTCTTGTTTTTGCATTTTTCTTTAGCGATTTGGAAAACCCGGAAAAAACGTGATGAGAGGCACTTTGCGGACAAGCCAGCCTGTGAGAGACAGATAACCGCATGGTCGCAATGTTCTTGCCATTACGAATAATGAGTTATGGTTTTGCGCCAAAGGCGCAGCTGCAGCTGTTTTTTAAAAACTGTAAATCTTGCGCCGAATCTTTTTTTTCTGTTTGAAATTAATTGTCAATTGCGCTGTAAATTTTCTATAAGTTTGAACGGATTCTGAACTTCAAAACGAACTGAACTTCAATGATGATAATCAAATCGTTGTGACACAAGCCAGTTTTCGCATAAAAAGGAACCGTCGCAGTGTGTCTTCATTCCCGTTTAATCTCTGCATTCTCTCTCTACAGATGATTGAAAATGCATGTACCTATTCCTATCGCCCGGCCAGCTGATGTTTCATCGACGACTAGATGCATTTCAATCACCCCATGTGAAACACCTTGCAAGAACAAACCTCTGCCTGCGTTCTGAGGGTCTCGTTGATGATGATAAATATACTTCAATTTCTATTCCACGTGATTATCCAAAAATCAATGTTGCGGCTCAAAAAATAAAGGAAGGAGATTTATTGATTTTTTTTTAATTTTAAAGTTTTATCTTTGTCACTCCCTGGAATCCGGACGCCATGAGAACATGCCACAATTCCTTCAACAAAATCACCAAAATTAATCAAGAAATCTGCTGTGTGCGACCAAGCGTCACTCTCATAAATTTCAAAGGAGATGCAAACAGCATAAATAAAAACATCGTTTACAACATTTTTAACGTGTTTCAGGAAGCACCGTGGGAAGTTCCTGAACACAAACCACCCATTGAATGGCCCTCCAAGGGAGAAATTGAGTTCAAGGGACTGAAAACCAAATATCGCAAGGAACTTGATCCAAGCTTGAATAACATAACCAGCTGCGTTCGACCAGGAGAAAAGGTACCTACGTTTATAACGTTGCATGGGTCAGTAATTTTCGCCTGCATTTTCACAGTGAGGAACTATCATGCCGGCGCAATGCTTTGCAGTTGGACGTGACAGGTGCGAAATGCGCAGAAAAACAGTCAGGCCGACCAGCCGCACTACTTTCCAGTGATACGTCTAAACACCTGATTTTCGGCGTCCGCCGACGAACGCGAGCCGGTCGTTTGCTGACCTCGCGGTACGTGCTACAAGGTGAGCCAATGTGTCCATGCCATTGCTCATGGACGCAAGCTCGGTGGGTATTATTGCTCTCTCGGCGGAGAGTTCAATGCGGGGTTTACGCTAACTCCGAGCAGCGAAGTAAATTTTTTCCATTGGACCAGATGGCAAAAATTTACCTCGCTGCTCGGAGTAGCGTTACCCCCGTCATGATCTCTCCGCCATCTGTCTACTTCTACAATGTAGTTCTTCATACGAATGCGGAGCGTGTGGAATTAAAAAGATGCGTGCATGTGTCCCTGTGATACAGGCGGTAGCTGTGGCGATGGCGTTGACTTGAATTTCGCGTTATTTTCTTTTGAGACATAAGTTTTTGTCTTTTTTGGGCCAGAGAATCATCCATAACAGAAAACAAAATCATCAGTTTCATCCCAAACACTGTGTTGCATCCTGGAACTTATTATAATAATTATTTTTTTTATTTATTCAATACTGCCCACAAAGGGTAAAAATCATCAGCTTTATCCCAAAACCCTGTGTTGCATCCTGAAACTTATTATTATTATTTTTTATTTATTCAATACTGCCCGCAAAGGAAATGGTTGCAGAACAACGAAAAAATTCTGAGTCAAACAGCGAAAAACAAACATGGCATGAAATAAAACGAAACAACAGGAAAAAACAATGGAAAAGAGTCACGACAGGTCAAGAGCTGCAAGGTGTGATGCCCAGGGATGCCATAGCCTTTGTAATGGTGGGGGATACGCAAGAAAGGGAATACCAGTCTCTTACAGTGCGAGGGAAGAAAGAATTAAAATATGGATTTGCGCTACAAATGGGGGTTGTGACAGCTAGACCGTTGTCGGTTCTGCGTTGGCTCTTGTTTTGGAAAGCATGGTGGTATGGAGAAATTGCAAGAGTGGGAGACAATATCGCTTATAGTAGCTAATTCTACGCTCTCGAAGTCGCTGAGCCAAAGGGGTTATGCCTAGTTCTTTCAGTAGAGGACACACTGATTGCGCACACCTCTTTTCGTTCGCGTTCCTTGGCTTCGAATTCTTGCATTTTCTGACGTTGCGTTCGAACGCCTGACGTAGCGTTCGAAAGATCCCGTAATCATTCTCGCTGCTCTCCTTTGGATCATTTCCAACCTCGAAGTATCCGCCTAGATATCAGGGTTCCACACTGTGCACGCGTATTCCAGGATTAGCAAAATAGAGGAAATGTATGCCTTAAGCCTGGCACGACGGGAAAAAA